>CM055442.1:3767607-3834243 GCA_029228465.1 Salix viminalis
GATTCTTGATTGGCTGTATTGCGGCAGGTGAAGCATCATTCCATGAATTGTACATCAAACTAAACATAGGGTTCCATTACATCATTTCTTGTGCCTGTCCATCAAATTATTTTGGTTCATATGGTTGAAGTCTATAATTTACTGTATCATTTGTCGAAACAGAGGTCTTTGTCACCTTTTCTTTTTGAATCTCTCTCTCTCTCCTAAAAAGAAAAATCAATCTTATTGAAAAAATAATTGTTCCCAACAATCGTTATCTTGGATTACTCTCCTCAAAAATATCAATCTCTCTGCATCTCTACTACGTTTTTGGTTCTCGTTATCTTGGATTTTGTTTCTCTGTTGGAGAGAGAGAGAGACTCGGATGGCAGCGACTGCTTCGCTTGGTGCAGCTAATACTGCAGTGTCGAGTGTCGAAGGAGGTGAAAATTGAGATAGGGAGTTTTGATGGACTGAGGAGTTATCATCTGTTTGGATGGAGTCTCTCTCTCTCTGTTATTTTTCATAGTGGAAACTGCTTATTTGAATCTCACTTCGCTCTGTTTGATGCAGAGGAAAGAAATAACGTCAAAAGTAAGAGAAAAGGTGGTGTCTTTACGATTTAAAATAAAATATATAAAAGCTAAACTTCAGGTGCTTTACGTCGAAATATTTTCAGAATTATGTCATGCTTGTTGATTTTCTTTGTAAATTTATGGCGCTAGTAAATTTGGGAGAAAAAGGAAGTTGTTTGGAACCCACGAAATGGAAATGTTCGTGATTCAACATAATTATAATCAGGCTTTTTGGATTTTTCATATCATATAAAATTAACCAATAAAATGTTTATGGTACTTTTTTTATTTAAATATAAATAAAAATTTAATAATTATAATTTTTGAGGGTTTTTTTAAAAAAAATATTAAATTATATAAATTACTTATATTAATTGTATAATTATCTACATAATTATATTATATACAAATTAATTACACTATATCTAAAATGATATATAAAAAATAGCTCTTCTAAATACATTTTACCATTGTAATACACATAAACAAAAAAGCTATATTTACACTATTCAAAAAGCCTTTTTATCAATTTAGCTCTCCAAAATGAATTTTACCATTGGAGATGCTCTTAGTAATAAATGCAATTAGAGCACTGAAATTAACAAGGAAATACTGATAAAAATAAGAACTTTTGATAGTATAAATACTTTTCAAAGTAAGACATTTTCATTATTTTTGATCGCGACGATGATTTTTCGCGCTTCACGCCTCGCCATCCCCCTCTGGATTTGGGGGGGACAACGGCGCATGGTGAAAATGGGGTTTATTTTATAGTCATAAAAATTACGACTATAATTATCAGGAGTCGCCACCTAGTATGACGCAGCAGAAAATCACAAAGGAATACGACCAACGTCAATATTCCGTAAAATTAAAGAAAACGAGATTAAATCTCAATCAAACTCAAAGTTTATTCAATAAAATGGAAGATAAGTCAGTCGCTGGGTTTTACAAGGGATACTTAAAAGATAAAACCCTAGCCTAATTCAATACGTGAAAAGGAAAGGACATAAAACATTAAATTTGCCATAAATGGCAAATTTGAGATAAATGCAGAATATGAAAGAGCTATGAATTCTAAGAGAGTACCAATTGACCAAAGTCAATTCGGACTCTTGAATCAAAAGTAATTGCAAAAACGAAACTTTCCTAAAATGGCAAAAATGACGATTTCGGGGCCGAAACGATGGAATTTGGCCAAAATTGGGTCGAGGTCAGCAGCGAAGCTACTGATTTCTTCCGCAAACGACGAAACGCATTGACTGGGTGAGTTTCGCGTTATTCCAACTTCGACGACCCGGTTGCCGAAATTCAGTTGCCTTTGAATTTCGGATGATCCCTCTTCAGCATGTATGATTCCGCAACTTGTTCTACATCATAGTATTACGGTCACTAGAAAATATATTGGTCTGCGAGAGTCTTGGGTAAGGGGATTTGTTATGCAAGGGGAAGATGCATCACCCTCAGTGCACCCTACCTAAGGTAAGCTTCATTGTTGTTTGATTGTTATTCTAAGTTAAAAATTATTACACTGCAATTTTCAAAAAACCATTTTTTTTTCTGCAGGTGTACTTTGTACAATGTAATTTTACACCGCACTTACAAACCTTTTTTATATTTATGGATATACTTTACAATGTAAATTTACACCGTAGTTAAAGACTCCTTTTTTTGTATCCATGGATGTACTTTATAATATAATTTTACACCGCATTTACAAACCTTTTTTATCTATGGATGTACTTTACAATGTAAATTTACACCGTAGTTAAAACTCCTTTTTTCTTATCCATGGATGTACTTTACAATGTAATTTTACACCCTAATAGATAAAACAAAAATAGTTATAATTATTTTTTATATTTTAGCCAAATTTCAACGGATAATCGTAAACCGGTTACGATATCCAATTTTAAAAAAAAACATGAGGAAGATGCAAAATATTTTTTTTTATGAAAAATATGATGGAAAAAACTCTTGAAATTCGACCGTATGCACGAAAACAACATATTTTTTTAAAATTTAATTTTTTTTTAAATAAAAGTAAAATAAATAAATAAATAATATAAAAAAAATAAATCAATGAGCTGACAGTCCAGCCCTACATGGGCTTGGATAAAAGTCTAGGTGGGCTGTCAGCCCACCTCTTATGGACTAGGGCCTCCGGTCCAGGTGGGTGGAGGCCCACCTCCTCAATGCATGTGGGCGGGGCTTCGTGCCCGGCCCAACTCAAACAACCTGGCCTGCATGAACAGTGAGGACGTGAATTACGTCCCACTGCATGCAAGCGACGAGAGGAAGAAGACAATGAACAGTGATTATTCAAGTGTGACGAGAGGTGTACGTGTTAGCATCGTTGGGTAGAGGAGGTCGAGGTTATTATTGTGTTTGGGAAGAGGTGTATGCAAACTTCTATGATATTGATGAATTGAATTCTTAAACCATGGCGAAACATGCTTATGTCAAGAAACATGTGATTATGAACATGTTAGGAAAAAAAAAGTTTCTAACATTTGGTCAAGAAACTGATGTTAGAAAAAAAAGTTTCTATGGAGAGCACTTGTTTGATTATGAACATGTGATTCCACCAGTGGATGAATTTTCCGACCTTATTACAGAGTATTCTGGTGAACAAATGGCCTTTCTGAAAAAACATACAAGCTCGGAAGGAATTCATAAGATTACTGCAACTCTTTTTTGTGAAAAGGGTTATTACATATCAGCAGATTGCCAACGTTTTCGTGCATTATTTCAAAATGGCAAACATTTTAACATCCTTACAAGCTTGAGTGATTAATCCATCAATGTAAGAAACCCCAGATAGACCAATAATTGAAAGTTAACCTGGGCTTTGTAGCTTGGATGAATCACAGGGCAGCAAATTCTTCACGGATCAGTTGTTGAGCTCCTTCAACTAACCTTTTAATCACTTCAGATGCAGGCAAAATTTCCTTGATAAGGCCTACTCCTTGACCTGCATACATTGCCATGCTCTCAATGTCACCTGTCGTGCTCATATTAGGAACGGTACCTCCGAAACGCCGAATCTCTTTTTCCTATTTGTGAAGATAAGATATTAACAAGAAGGGATTTCATGTTGGCCTTGAAAGCAATGGTGAGTTTTTTGGATCAAAACCTCAAAGCACAGGAGAAAGGATCGGAAAGACTCACCTCTCCGTTAATCGTTGAACGACCAATGACTGGTTGGTTGCTCTCATTTTCATGAGGTGGAAGGGACTTCCAATCATTGAAGAAAGGAGTGACCAGAGCACGCTGCGGCGCATTCGGGAACCTTGCCCGGCCAAATATATTTGTATATTCAGTTCTATCAAGCTCAACTAACTTCCTTTTGTATGTTGGATGAGCATTGCTTTCCTCAGTTGCAACAAACCTGTGCATATGATTTTTGTTTTAAAAATAGCATGCATTGACATTAAGTAATAACATGCGGATTCCACTTAAATCAACAGAAAATCAACTTTATTTGTTTGAAATTGTTCAAATGGGTTCCTTATATATGTGAGGATGGTGTGCTTCATACCTCGTGCCTAGACTGACCCCTTTAGCTCCAAGCGCCAAAGCAGCAACATAGCCACGTTCATTGACAATACCTCCAGCAGCAATTACAGGTATATCACGATCGCCAACAAGGTCTACTACCCTTGGCAATATTGAAATCAAACCTTCCTACAAGTATATCGACAACAAATTCAAAGAGATTCAGCATTCCTGAACAGTCAGGCATAAAAAGGCATTCAGCAATTTAAGACCATGGACACAGTATGAAGCAGATCGAAAAATTATATACAGATTGACTCTATAAACATCACACACATGCTAGAGCATGTATAGGGTAGAAGGTTATGGAAATCTATCCTAGTGGATCAAATCAATAGATACATATGTTGTGCTCAAAAAGATCTCCAATATATTGCTATGTTTTCAATTATGAGTAATGAGTTAGCAGTTTTGTGAAACGGGCCAAGTCTGGTAACACTTTAATCATCTGCTGATCAAAAACAGTTTATTTGACCAGAATGCATTTTGATGGCAGAGAATTATAGAAGGAAGTTATTTTCTCAGCCCTTAGTTTTACTTCTTGATCATCCCTGCCCCACTATCATCACTCCCCAAACAATGGCAAGCAATAACCATAGAATCTCATGAATAAATATAGTAATTAAATCACGAGCAGCAGAAACTCTCATACCTGACCACTTATATGCCCTCCAGCTTCACGTCCTTGGACAATAATTCCATCGACACCAGCATCAATTGCTTTTCTTGCATCTTCAAAGCTCCCAACCTCCAATGATTTATACATGATTTGTTAGGCATCAACAAGAAAAGACGATATCCAATATAAACTAGCTTAAAGTCAAATCAAGGAAAGCAATGCACGTAATATAACTCTGTTCCTCTGAATTCTATAAACCATATTACAAGCAAACCATATTTTATAGCATGTTGGGAATATTATCTCCTTTTACGCTATATCTTAGTAGCCTGGTTCACGATTCACCATCAACGATCTAAAGAAGCATGATTATTGTGCTGGTTATGAATACAAGAGTGTCTAAAAAATAAGATATATAATGATTAAACTAGACATGACTGTGGTTGTGTAAGTGCCTCCTTGATATATAACCAATCAAAATTTGTAGGATAGAGAGATCGTATTCATGCTGGTCAAAGAGAACCAATTAGCACATATACATGTCAAACTTACTTGTGGAACAACCTTGACTCCAGCGCGATGAGCCTCAAGCACAAGCTCTTGTGAACATTCACCCCAATAAACTTGCAAAACAGCTACCTTCTCATCCAATATAACCTTTAGATTCTCCTCATGTGGAAATGCAAGAACAAGACCAACCCCAAATGGTTTGTCAGTTAAGCTTCGTGTTTTCCTTATCAGTTCTCGTAAGTAATCAGGTGATTCCTGATACAAAGCAATTTGAGACTATCATTTACTGTGATTTGATTTTTTTTTCTTTTCAGTGATTCAGACAGTGTCAAAAATAGAATACATAGCAAGTAATCTGAAATATCCAAACATCTATTCTGCGCTTAACGCTAAGAACTCAACTGTTTTTCAAAATACATAAGACAATTTGTAGCTGGACCTTATCTCCTTCCCTCGTTATGAAAAGAGACCGTGGCAAATGAGATACAGATTACATCATCTGCAGTGCTGTTATTTGTAGTGTATGGAAATTTAGAAAAATAGGATGTATGCTAGAACAGTCTTCTAGATATACATTGCATAGCCACTACAAACTCTTCCAAATTGTTGTAAGGGTAGAGACAACCGTAATAGTTCAACTTTTTACATTTGATCAGCAGTTTAGCCATCTAAAAGTTAATAACCCTACAATCATTTCCAGGACTCATACCACAATCTTCCTTTCTTCGTGATTGATAATTGTCCTATTTGTATAAAACTATGAAATAGTCATGAAGTTGTTCTTCAGCTCGAAAAACTTAAGGCCATTAGATGTATACAAATTTGGTATTTTTCCACCCTTTCCTTTTTTTAATTGATAAGCCCCTCTATACAAGTATTCATCAAAGTTCATAATTTTAGACCCGGAGTGGATTCCAATTTCAGGATGAATCAACCTAGGTACCCAACCACTGTCCAAAGCCAGGATGAGTCAACCTAGGTAACCAACCATTGTCCATTGCCAGGCCAAGTGTCGGTGTCTGTTCACTCGCTATCCCATGAAAACACAGCTTTATACTTTCTAATTTTGCACTTTCATAGCTTAAAAGACAAATTTCAAAACATAGTTCAGGAAATGATCAACAAATATCAGAAGTAACAAAAGTTAAAGAACAACACCATTCACTGAACACCGATGATCGATCATAGAACACATTTCTTGATAACATTGATGATAAAGCAAAAGAAGAAACATACCCAATCAGGAGCTCTAAGCAAACCAAGCCCTCCAGCATTGGCAACAGCAGCAACAAGCTCTGGACCTGAAATATCAGGTCCTAATGGTGCTTGTACAATCCCATATTCAAAACCCAAAATCCCTCTCCAACCCATCTTTCTTACTCTCTACCTTTCTCCAATTATTGTTCTTGAAATAAATTGATCAATCCTTAGCTGAATTCACTATTATTATTCAGTGGTTAATAAATTAATAATATTTGCTCTCCAAAAGAAACTTGTCTGCCTGGTTGAACTGGCTGCTATGTAGGAATGTGTTTTAGCTTTGCTTCTCCTCTTGTCTACACGTAAGCAGGAAGAATAAGGTGTCTTCTTCAGCTCAGAGTAAATTATATTTTTAGTCACTGATTTTTAAATCATTTTATAATTTAATCCCTGCTTTCTGTTTTTACTCTTTGTACCACTTCAAAATTAAATTCTTGAAGAAAAAGATTATAAAGGGACCCCAGATAAACACTGAGAAACATTTTATAAGATAAGTGCTAAGAGGATAGGGACTGGGATAAAAGATTTTGAAAATAAAGGATGAAATGAAAGATTGTATTCATTAATTTACGTGGCTTTTTAACGTAAGCGAGTACGTTAGATTCCTTGGCTTTTTTATATTTAAAGACACGGCCGCATGCTGCCGCATGTATTTTGGCTTCTCGGGTTGTTTTCAAATAGACAAAGAAATTAAAAATTATATAACTATAACTATATATATAGGGAGGTAATTGTAACTTTGTCATTAATTAGTCTCCAAGAAGCATGGCGTGATGGTAAAGGACTTATGATTTACATAACATGTCTCAAGTTTGAGTCAGGGCGTTCACCTCTAGTAAGAGTCTGGGACGTCGAGGTTTTACTCGTTCACCTAAGCTCACAAAGTACGCTTTTCGGGAGGTAGAGTTTCCTCACATCTAAAAAAAAGTAATTAATTAGACCCTTTCATTGAATCCATTTATAATGTACTCATTTATGTCTATTCCCTCGACTATAAATCAATGTTAAATAATATAATTTCTAATTAAAAATGATAAACAAGAAGGAAAAATAATGTGATTTGATAAGAAAAACAACAACAAAAATAATAATAGTAACAACAGCATGCTAGAATTCTAAATAAAATAATATATAACTTTTACACATAAAAAACTTTGATTTTTGATATAAGCTCCACGTACAATCGCATAATTTTGACTAGAGATGGTGAAAGCTCTTTTACGTTGATTATGAATGGGATTCCTCGATGAATTAGTTTAAAAAATATAATGATTTAATTAATAAAACAGTAAACAAGATTCAGATTTTTGGTATAAAATTATGTATTTATCCAATTTTATGATATCAAACCTAACTATCAATTCGACCGTTTGAACGAGCTGAGATCTTGTAAGGAATCTCTAACAGGAAGGCCTAGGCCCAATGAAGCATTCATTCACTGTGATCTGTTTGTCAATAGGGCCCAGATTCATAAACATGAAAATTGAAGGCCTGGGCCCAATGAAGCATTCATTCAATGTGTTTTTACATTCAGGACAAAGCCTTCACCATTCACAAGGATTTGTTTTTTTTTGTTCATTAATTTTTTGTCATACAAATCACCAGTTTTTTAGTTATCATGTCATATCTATTAGATATAATTTGTTTAATATTGTTATTTCAAAATGCTAATTTTAGATTACTGAATCATGTCACGAGGATAAGTCAAAATTAAATATTTTTTTGAAAGCATATTTTATGGGCGAGTAAAATCCTGATTGTCCCAGGTTTTTATAAAAGATACATACTCTGACTCGAACTCAAGACTTGCTATGCAGATTACCAGTTTTTTATCATCATATCATATCCATTGGGTATAATTTGTTTAATATTGTTATTTCAAAATGCTAATTTTAGATTACTGAATCATGTCACTAGGATACGTCAAAATTAAAGATATGGGATGCATACTCCTCATAAACAAAGTCATGATGATTTTAACCGGTGGAGGACTATTTAACATGGCCAACCAATGCTCTGTTTTCATTATTATTATTATTATGATGATAAGAAGTCATCAAATATCTTAAAAATTTTCATCGCAAGAATAAATAAATAAATAAATCATATATGTCAAAATAAAATTGTGGTGGTTTTATCGGTTTATGTGCCTGTTTGTAATTTTATTTAACAAATAATTTTGAAAATAATTAAAAAATAATTTTTATAATTTTATTAATTTTATAATTTTTAAATTATTTTATTGTGCTGATGTTAAAAATAATTTTTACAAAAAATAAAAAAATATATTATTTAAATATATTTCTGAAACATTCTGGAAAATATATTTTTTTTATTATTATTATTTAACTTGTGGTACAACAGCATCATAATAACTTTAGGCATGCGAAAAATGCATTTCACATGTCTGTTGAAAGCTTTTTAAAATTTGTCTGTGGAATGATGGCTTTCCAGTGGAAATATCATCATTATTATTAATTTTATTATTACAATTACAATAAAATTGATAGCAACTTTACAACTATGTTTTCCATGTGATATGATCTTATGATATCTGCTGGAAAAAAACTAAGTTGGCAATTAACTTCTGTTCACCTCACTTTTTTTCTTATACGAGGAAAAATTCATCATTTAAAAAATATATTTTATGGGTCAAAATAAATGAGTTATTCCAGGTTTTTACAAGGAGTACACGTCTGACTCGAACTTGAGATTTGTTGTGTAGACCGCAAGCCCTTTGTCAACACGTCACACTCCTTAGAGACATGCTCAGCAATACATTAAATCAATAATCAAATAATTTCCTGCTCACAAAATGATAAGCATAAAACTAATATTTCATAAAGTGAGAAGGAAAATACATATAAAAACAATGGCAAATTTTGAAAGAATGCTTAAAATAATTGTAAAATTCATTTAAAAATAAAAGGAGTGTGATTTTCAATAGCTTAACTAACCCTAAAAATGCTCAAAAAAATAAAGTAAAAAAGAAAACCAGTAACCTCAGAGTAATTATTGATCCATATAATGAGAGGAGCACTCCATATATATTATAATATTTTTTTTATAGAAAAAACATCATTTCCAGAAAATATATTTTATGAATCCAAATAAATAAACAAAATTTTAATTATTTTAATTTTTTATAAAAAAAAATACATATCTTAATCCAAACCCGAGACGGTTATATATATTACAAACTCTCTGATTTCCACAACACAAACGAACTTTCTACTATCTATTTTCTTAGGTGCTAGATGAAGCAACGGAAACAAAGCAGCACTGGTGCAGGTTCGCATTTATAAAAGTTTCCTTTTAAAAAAAATAAAAATAAAAAGGTTCGCATTTATAAAAGTTTCCTTTTAAAAAAAATAAAAATAAAAAGGTTCGCATTTATAAAAGCTTCCTTTTTAGAAAAAATAAATAAATAAGAAACTAATGGCATTCCTGCAAATAGAATTGCTACCAGCCGTCAGTCATTTGTCCAATGCATGTACCTAATCGCTATATCCCCTATCATCATTTGCTTTTACGTAAAACCTTTTCATCTTTTTTAATTATTTCAAAAAATTAAAGAAAAAAGGCTTTTGGATTATAATTACCTCTCAATTATGCAGCCTAATGACTACTGAATTTTTAATGCGTCTTCTATTTTTTTTTAATTTTAGTGAAAATTCATAAAAAATATTAAAGATCATCTAAACTAATATATTTGGAAGGAAGGAATCCTGCTTGTAAATCATATTCTCACAAATATATATAAGAAAAAAAAAAAAAAACATGTTGAGAGTGGGATTTGAACCCACGCCCTTTCGGACCAGAACCTTAATCTGGCGCCTTAGACCAACTCGGCCATCTCAACTACGCTGAAAGTTTTGGACAACTAAAATACATATTACAATATTCCAGTTTTATAAAATCCTAGTTACCATTTAATTCTGAAGACGAGTTAAACCCAAGGTCCTGGATCTTATGGCAGGATTTATTTATTTATTTATTTATTTATGTCGATTTGACATCTTAATATTTTTAAAAATCATAGACGTGATTGAGTTATAGGGATTAGGTATATTTTTCATACTCGATTTCCAACACGTAGGCAAACATTCTATATTTGTAGATTTCCCCACCACATGATGGGTGTATTTGTAGATATTGCTCGACGAGTGACAACTATTATGGAAAGGGAATCTCGGGTTTGCATCAATCCATCTACGCAGAAGCCAAGTTGAGGGCACAGATTTTAGCGGTGTTTGGGATTGTGTTTTAAAAGTATTTTTTATTAAAAAAAAATGAATTTTATTTTATTTTTAAGTTTAAATTAAAAAAAATAGTGTTTTTAGATCATTTTGATGTACTAATATTAAAAATAATTTTTAAAAAATAAAAAATATATAATTTCAATGTGTTTTTAATTAAAAAATACTTTAAAAAATAACTATAATTACACTCTCAAACATACACTTCAAACCTGAGGAGCAAATTGTGTCGGTTTACTTTGTAATTGTTTGAATGTGCGGTTGTTGATATGTTTTTAAAGTACTAGAAATATATTAAAATAATATTTTTTTTATTTTTTTAAAATTATTTTTATATTTTTTTAAAAAATATTTTTAAAATACAGCATCGAACATGATGTAATGAAATAGAATCATGTGGTCCACAGCCAGTCAAGTTTTTTTTTTTTTTGGTATAAACCACGTGGTGTCCCAAACGCTGCCCAGACTAATCCACGTTCGTACCGGGTGGGCCGGAGGGGGTGAAAGTGCTCCCCAAATGGCCGGCTCCATACAAGAGGAGGGTTTGAACCCCTGACCTCTCTTAAGGGATGAGAGCGCCCTCACCACTCACACCAGGATCCCTTGGGTACAGCCAATCAAGTTGATATATTGTTAAATGAACGTCATTCTCACACGTGCATCTTCATCATCCAAAATCGTCTTCCCCATAAAATAATTGAGGAGCTTCGTGTTATAAATGTTCGACGTGTCGTCGATTCAATCTAACAAGGACTGCGCCCGCGTAGGATCTCATCTGCCCAATTATTGCTAAATCTTGGGTGTGAGTTGCTTATACGATTCCCTGGTAGGAAAAGGTTTTAATCACCCAGCTGGACACCTTGCTGGACGCTGAGTGATGTAACTAAAGATTCTTGAGTATGTGTAGAATAATAAAGTGATCGTAGAAACATTACATTATATATATATATACACATATATATATATATATATATATATATATATATATATAATGAATGATGATGATGATGATGATGAATTATTCAAATTTCAAAACATTGGTATAGGGTACATTTTAGATTTTACTCTCTCTCTACGTTCATTAGATATATAAAAATTCTCTAATGATATATCATATTTTCATTCATATATACATATATAAATCAAAGATATTTTTTCTTATTAGTATTATCAAGGTAAAATTACCCTTTTAATCTTTTTTTATTATAAAAAGATTTAATGTCTATTTGGGAGTGTGGTTGTAATTGTTTTTTAAAGTGTTTTTTGCTTAGAAATGTATCAAAATGACATTTTTTATTTTTTAAAAATTATTTTTGACATCAGCAAATGAAAATGATCTAAAAACACCAAAATTTTGTATTTTAAAGTAAAAAATAAAAATTTTAATTTTAATTTTAATCAAAAGTTATTTTTTTAACTTGTATAAATGATTTTTTTTATTAACGTGGATGTCTGGATCAGATTGTATATATCTTGATTAATTTCACAGATTTTAAAATTAATAATAATATAAATCTTTAGTCATCATCGTATTAGCAATCATATGACTTGAAACTGAAACCGCAAATAAAACAAATATCTGAATTTCAAATTCGTAGTAATGGACCCTTTAAACAAACAAATGATTGTTTTTTTGTTTGTGCACGTTCATGCATGTATAACCAAGTAAAGAATGGTTACATCGCTCTCTCTCTGGTACAAAATGTGATTGTGGTCGAGATTTTGGAAAATGAAAGAACGTATTTGCTAATTTCTATAAATCATGCATGAGTCATTCTACGCTCATAAATGCTATCTCTACTTCAATTTTTACATGGGGCAAACGTTCATAAATTGTCCTCGAATTCAATAAATATCTTCTTAGAAATGTTTTCCACCCTTGCAAGAAGTGATTGCTCTTTAATCTAATCTATTGTCTAAGTTAAGGCTGATTATTTTCGATTCAGTTCGGTTTTTATTTATATTTAATTTTGGAGGTGATTATTTTCGATTCAGTTCGATTTTTATTTATATTTAACTTTGAATACATTGAGATGGAAAACTCTTCACTCTTTTATTTATTTATTTATTTATTTATATATATCATGAAATCAAAATTCAAAAACTTTATATCTATTGGTATTGGATACATTTTAGATTTTACTCTTTCAACATTCATTATATATACACACACGTATTTCAAAATTTCAAAATTATATGGTTAGTTATTGTATTATATATGCACAGTGTGATTTTTTGAATTATTTTACTTTTTTTATTGGAATTTTTAATCCCTTTCTTTTTATTGTTATTATTGTTTTAATCCTAGAACAACACAAATAACTCATTGAAAAGAGTGTTTAAAATATAGTGTTCATAAACCTTATTCTCATGTGTCCGACGTTGTTATTGGTTTTAGGGTTAGTAAGAACCTAGACAACTATATGCATGTCAAGGACATTAAGGATCCTACCTTGTGACCTCATAAAGTTTTCTCCTGCAAAGAAATTAATCTTTAAAATATTTTCCTAATAGAAGATTATCCCCCAACAATTTCCTCCTCTAAATAAAGGATGGGGAAAGGTTGGTTTATAAAAAATTAAATAAAAAAAAAGTCGTGTTTTTTCAATGCAGGATAAAAAAATTCTTTTGGTTTAAATATTTTAACTTAAAATGAGAGAAGATAATATATTTTCAATGTGAGGGTAGAATAATTTATTAAAATAATCTCTTTAAACTTATATATAAAATAATTTAGGGTAATAATATAATTTCTTTTAGAGTCGAAAATACTAATCAATACAAAAATGTTAATTTTAGCTTTATGATAGTAGTTATTTGAGGATTTTTTTAGTGTTTATTTTTGCATTTAAGTTTTTTTTTCTAAAGTGTTTTTAAAATGTTTTTTATATAGCTTTTTATGATTTTTATGCTTTGAGGCAGCTGTAGCCTTACATGAGCTTGCGGTCCCAATGGTACCATTCAATTTTATTTAAATTCTGAAAAGGGACGTTTCCAAGAGGGTGGCCATGGGCATAAGAAGTACGTTTATCATGAAATTAACCCCAACAATTTGGCCTCTTATAACAATTTTTTTTTTATCTAAAATCAAATCTTTGTAGAGATTCATCTCATCGATCCCACCCCCATTGACACTTCATATAAATGATTTTTTTTTATTAACATGGGTGTTCGTGCCAGTGTTAATTTACATGTACCTTGACTAATCTCACGAATTCTGAAGTCGACGATCATATAAACCTCTACTTATCATTATATTAATAGCTACATGACTTAAACTTGAGACTACAAGAAAAACAAATCTTTAAATCTCAAACTTGTAAAAATGGACCAACTTTAGGCCACCTTTAAGCAAATAAATGATTGTTTCTTTGTTACCTGCAAGGTTGTGGCTCAGTGGTATTGGGGAGCGCCCTCTTCCATTTGAATGTCAGTTCGAGTCCCAGTGGGAGTGGAGCTGGAGGGCTCCTTCCCACATGTCCCTCTAGGTCCTTCCTTGCGTGGTATGTCTGTCACCCCCGCGGTGTCTTACATGCTCACTGAGCTTGCAGGATGTTCAGTGAGCCTGGGGAATAATCGAGGTGCGCGTAAGCTGACCCGAACACTCTAATCACCAAAAAAAAATTAAAAAAAATGATTGTTTCTTTGTTTGTGAACGTTCATGCATATATAACCAAGTAAAGAATGGTTACATCGCTCTCTCTGTACAAAATGTGATTGTGGTCGAGATTTTGGAAAATGAAAGAACGTATTTGCTAATTTCTATAGCCCATGCATGATGTCATTCTACGCTCATAAATGCTATCTCTACTTCAATTTTAAAAAAGCATGGGGCAAACGTTCATAAATTGCCCTCGAATTCAATACAATATCCTCTTAGAAATGTTTTCCAATCCTTGCCAAAAGTGATTGCTCTTTAGTCTAATCTTTCATCTAAGTTAAGGGTGATTATTTTCGATTCAGTTCGGTTTTTATCTATAGAACAACCTAATTAAGATCATGATTAAAAAAAATCAGTTTTGGTTGGTTCGATATTTTATGTAAAAAATTGAAAAATAGTATAATGTTTCTTAGGCTTTTTTATTTTATTTTATTTTAACCAAATCTTTTATTTTTTTTCATTTCATCAAAATAGAATCAGACCAAAAAATTTAAACTAAAATGGTTTTGGTTATGATTTACCGGTTTTCGAATAAAAAGTTTCATACTATATTTTTTTAATTTGAACCGGTTCGGTTATGATTTACCGTTTTTAACCTTAAAAAACCCTAAACTGAACTGGACAAGAAGCTTTTGATGTAATCAGATTAATCAAGTTTTTTGAATAGTTTTGTTTATATCAATTAGTTTTTTTTTGTTATTTTATCGGTTTAATTGATTTTTCAATTCTTTTTCTCACCCCAAGTACAGGTACATTTCGATGTACAAGGATCTTCATCTCCCTTAAAATGCATAAAAAATCTCCATTAGGGTTGCTATAATCCTGCATGCGCATCAAGAATTGCTATATAAAAGATTATTTTTCACGGTTTGCAATGAGAAAGCATGGCTCAGTTATTCTCAATATCCGCCATTAAATCACAGCTTGTGATGCCAAGGTTTATGTCTGCTGCTGTTTGCTACTTGACATAGTTTCGAGTGAGCTTTTAGATTCTTACATTTTAAAAACTTATCCATCGATTGTGTTTGTAGAGTAAATCTATGACATTGATAGTATAAATGTTAATTTAGGAATTGGATTCTGATGGTTTCTAGATCTAGAACAATAGACAAGATCAAATATGAATTCGTTTTGCTATCTTTCTCTCTCTTTTTCCATTATTTTTTTTTTAAAAAAATCAGCTCATTTGTATAAAAACTCATCTCACCTAAAAGTTTAAACTAGTAGGTGAGGTCTCAGAATATGATTTATATTATTTTCTAATATACCTCTTTAAATGAAAATCCTTTGAGTTTGAAACTTGCACACAAACTCATGCTATTTTGTGTTTAATTTTTATCAAATAGAATGGGGAGTGGTGAGATTCAAACTCGTGATTGTTAGGTTAACAAAGACTCTGATACCATATAAAGAGAAACCATCTTATCTAAAAGCTTAAACTGTTAGGTGAGATCCCCAGAAATATAATTTATATTACTCTCTAATATTATTAATACAAACTAATTTAAGGAGATAAGTAAATAGCATTATAGATTTTTAATAGAATTATAAAAAAAGTATTTTTAAATTAATTTGTATGTCATCCAAAGCTAATAAATCTCTTCTTGAACACTCTTAAAATAAATAATCAAACGTTTTTTTCGTGGAACATTTGCAAGAATAAATATATGGAATAAAGAGTTGGATAACAGCCTCCAAATCGAAAAACCCAAAAAGATTAATTAAGTTTAAAGATAAATTTGAAAGTTCCAAAGCTGCAAATATTACACCAACAGCCGTCAAACTGGCTGGATTTTGGAATAATTTTTCAAATCCTTCCAACAATTCGATTAAGTATTGGGATTTGCAAGAATATAAAAATCAACTCAAGTTTGAATTACGAAAGTTCTTCGATAATGCAAATGTTATTATTATTTTATTTTATTTTATTTGTTTATACGAATCTCATAGAGCGATTATCATTAACATTATATAAATAGTATGGCGATGATGGTAAAATATTTATAATTTATATGACAAGTCTTGAGTTCGAGTTAAAACATATATTCTTTATAAAAAATTTAAATAGTCGGAGTTTTACTTGTACATCTAAACCTATAAAATACGATTTCTAGGAGATGTGTTTCCCGCATTCAAAAAATATTTATCATTAACATTATAAATTATGTTATTCTTAGTTTTTTTTTCTAAAAGTTTGAATATAGCTATATGATTATTTAAGATTCATTCATTATATAATATGAAGTTGGTGCTCAAATATTTTATATATATAAAACATGGTAGCCACTTACAGGTGTTAAACTCACGAGCTTGCAAAGGTATGAAATTCATATAGCTTATTTTAATTTTTCCAATTTCAAAAGAAACACACAGACTTTGGCTTCGTCGATACAAACAAGTGGGGCTCGATTTGAACAAGTTTGAAGCTTATAAAATTCCACACTGCTTAAGGGGATATATTCCTTAATCATACCAAACCTACACGAGAACAAAAAAAAATAAGTACTATAAATGTCAAACAAGTTCTATGATAAACTCTGATTCATATAGAGTTTTTTTTTTTAAATATAGTTGAGGTTATTTTTGAAAATATATTTTTATATAAAAATATTTTTTTTGTTTTTTTAAATTATTTTAAACATCAATACTTTGAAATAATTGAAAAATACCAAAAAATGATGTCAAAACGGTCACCTGGAGTTGTCATGTCTATTTGGGAGTATAGTTGTATGGTTGAAGTTGTTTTTAAAAGTGTTTTTCATTCAGAAATGCATCAAAATTATATCTTTTATTTTTAAAAATTATTTTTAACAGCAACAAATAAAAATGATCTAAAAAAAACTAAAAAAAATAATTTAATTTAAAAATAAAAAAATGAAATAATAATTTTTTTATATATTTTTTTCAAAAACTTTTTTGAAACACAGATGTCACACAATATCGCTCATCTTTCAATTACAAACCAAAACGTTTGGTATGAATCGAACTGGAAGCTAGCTAGCTGTTAATAGTGACTAGTCGGCTGCATGTATTTGACAAGCCCCCAAATTATATTTAATTTTGACAAGTCCTCCTGTGGCTTGACTTTGAATCTTCCACAAAATTATATATATATATATATATATATATATATATATATATATATATATATATATATATATATATATATATTGTCTAATGTCACACCGAGAAATTATTGGGCAAGTTTATTACAGGTGCCAAACACTTTCAATATGACATCCAGTATGTTCCATCGTCTAAGAGTTTTTCATTAACTCACATTAGACACTTAAATGAGTATGTATTTGATGATGCAATGGAGATGATACTTCTTTGTTGTTAAACAAAACCCTTGTAAGTTCTGCTTCAAGAAAAACAACGTATGTGTTCTCTTTATTTCTGAATATTTAAGATGGTTTTAAATAATCTTACAACTTATATTAAGCTAAAACCTCTATCTTTTATCTAACTAGGATCTAATGAAGAAAACTAATCAACTATCTCCTAACTATAACAAAACTCTAACATGTAAGTGATCTTAGGGGGTGTTTGGGAATATGTTTTGGAAAGTGTTTTTGAAAAAAAAATGTTAATTTTATTTTATTTTATTTTAAATTAAATTTTTTTGCTGTTTTTATATCATTTCAATATGCTGATATCAAAAATATATATTATTTTGATGTATTTTTGAACAAAAAATACTTTCCAAAAAAGCAACTACAATCACACTCTCAAACATGTACTTAATATTACAAGATTCTAAATTCTTGTAAACTCTAATTTCTATTAACCATAAACTTATAGTTGATGTTGAATACTAACATTTTTTCTCTATATTATTTATTGTCATTTTTCCCTCTCTTTTCTCTATTCTCAATGTCCTGCCTCAACAGTGTTGGGGCGTTATTATTTCGACATCACCAAACATGGATTTCTTTAACATTGACAAAGATAATTTCATCATTGTGCTCAACATCAATTATATTCTCCCAAATCATGTTCATGTTTCCAAACTTTCATGCAATAGTGTTTTTTTTTGTATTGTAGTATCCTCGATATGCTCCCTCATATGATCTTCAAGTCAAATATTTTTTTTTTCTAACTTTGATATTTCACTTGTATAAGAATTGAATGGTATCTTTTATTGGTTATGTGTGTTCATTATCATTGACTACCTCATATAAATCTTGGCCTAACAAGGAAGACATTATTCATGTAGCCCATGTGTTATAATTTTATTTTTTAAGCTTTTTGACTACTCGAAATAGTGACTACTAAAATAGTAAAGGTTTTCCATTGTCTTTTCTTTTATTTGAACAACACAAACTAGTCTGATCTTTAGCTTAAGAAATTGACAAATTATAACAGAAACACAATAAACAAAGTAAAAAGTCTCTCATATTAGTTGTTGAACAAAACTCTCACAAGTTTTGTTGTTAGTAAAGTAGCAAAAGTATTCTCTAATAATGTTATCAAATGAATCTTTTAGTTCAACATCTTTATCAATACTTGACACCATACACGTACATGGTGTCAGTGAGGTTTACCTACAAGTTAAGTTTAAATATATACATATCTAACAAGATATCAAACCTAACATTCTTGGATTGCTACACATTAAGTCTAAGTACATTAAGCATTGACGAGATGTTAGACTCAACATCCTTGAGTTCAATTACATGTAGTTTTATCAAGTTGTCAGATCCAATATTCTTAAACTTAGCTACACATAAAGCTCAAGTACTTATGTGTCTATTAAGTTATTAAACCCAATATTTTTAGCATATATGAGTCTCACAAGTTAATATACTCAACATCATTAGAATCAACTATGTGGCGAGCTCGAATACATGTGGCTCTAGAGAGATATCGAACCTAAAATTCTTGGGTTTAGCAATTAGACTCATTATATTTAAGTTTAGAATCATTTCAAGTCTAAATATGCATGGAACTGACGATCATTATAGTCCTCGTGTTAGGTCATGAGACTTTGTTTATTTATTTTAATGGATTTTTAACATAAAATGTTAAAATTCAAGAATAATCATATCTCTAATTGTATAAAAATCATCTAAAAACCTACCATATTTTGATCAACATTAATATTGTGTAAGGTGTGTGTGTGTATATATATATATATATATGTATGTATATATGTATCCATCCATCATGGTATATGATTTTTTGGTGGTTATCATGTCATGATAATATGATTCCATAGTAATCATGTTTCTTAGCTACCAATCCCTTTCTCGATCGGGCCATGTAGCTTCGTATTTTATACATATGCGGGCAATCTGCCAAGTCCACCTCCTACTTCAACCCACTCTGAATTTTTATGAATTGGATAATTTGGACTGTATTTTCTTTCATAGCTGGCTGAGATCGGCCTAACCTTAACCACACGATTATGATATTGAGTCCATAATTACAATATAGAGCCATTCAATTTTTTTTTAATTCAATGTCTAGGAATATTTCAAAGTTGAGAAGTGATTGTGACACGATGTCGGTTTACTAAAGTCTCCCGAACATGTCCAAATTTACTCCCAGAAAATAATTAAAACTTTTTAAATTCTGGATATTAAATTCAATTATTGTTGGATAGACTCTCCACAAGCACAAAAAAAACCCCCAAAAAAAAGTTATATTTGTCATGGATGCCTCATTTGTTAATATTTTGAAAAAGAATTATCAATAAGTTCAGTTTTTGAAATTATAAAAACAAATAGTTATACCAAAGATTATTAAAATATAAAAAAGGAAAGCTCATCTAAAACTAACGCACTCATAAACAGGTTGTAAAGAGTTTGCGGGTATTTGATACTACATTTCAAAAACATTTTAAAAAAAATGTTAAAATTATTTATTTAATTTATTTTAAAATTAAAATCTGTTAATATTTTTAGATTATTTTCATATGTTAATATTTTTAAAATAAAAAATATTATTTTAAAATATTTTTTATAAAAAAAATTCAATACTATGAAAGAGTCCACGAACATATTTATGTTTTGGCTAAAAAATAAAAATCTTCGCGACGACCCCAATTCGTTAAATGCACGTCACGGTCGCACGTGCATGATCTTCAGCATCCTAAATTTCCAAGCCATGAAAGTTGGGCATGGCTTCGCTATAAATATCTTATGTCCCGTCAATTCATTTGAGGTCATGAATACAGACAAGATCCACGTTTCATCGATCTAATCTTCAGTTTATATATAATTATATTTTCAAATTATTTCTAAATAAATAATATTTTTTAAAAAATCAATCAATTAAAATAAACAAATTACCCTACCAATAATATAGCTCTAAATATTTAATATGACTTTGATTGTGCCCCATTTTAGCGTAGGGGTTCGCCATCGTTTTGTTAATTTTTAAATTATTATAATATATTAATATTAAAAAAACATTTTAAATATATTTAAAAGAAACATTTAAAAAAATCAACAAACACACCGAAGTGAAAAAGGTAACTAAGAGTAACTATAGCCGAGAAGACATATGCAGAGACAAAAATAAAAAATTATTTGTTTAGCATGTGTGTTTGGTTTTTTGCACTGCAACAAGTATTTATTTAAAACTACCTCAACAAGAGAGTAATATAAAATTAATAATTATATAATTTATTTCTATTAATTGTATAATTAATTGTATAATTAAACCACATATAAAATAATTGCACTATATTTAAAATAATATAAAAAAATTGCTCTCTAAAATGGCTTTTACCATTGAAGCATATATGAACAAAAAAAAAAATATATATATATATATATATATACACTATTCAAAGAACCATTTTAGAGATTTGACTCTCCAAAATGACTCTTGTCATTGGAGTTGCTCTAATATAACAAACCGTCGTCAACATATTTTTTTATTTAGCCATATAATAAATTAATATTTTTTATTTTTAAAATTATTTTTAAATTAGACATGAAAATAATATAAATTTAAAAAATTAATTCAAATAAAAAAAATTCAATTTTTTTTATTTATTTCAAAAACGTTTTGCAGATGCAGCTGTGGTAAGGATGCTCTCGAACAAGCAAGGTAGTCAAAATGTGAGCCAACTCCCGCCAAAAAATCGTCATGATTTTTGCGAGGTTGGCTCCAAAACTAGTTGAACCGGTAGAAAAACCCGAAACCCGGTCAAACTCGAGAAAACTCGTTCAAAATCGTGAAGCTTCGTAGAGCGGAGCGATTTTTACGCGTTGAGCAAATGTTCACTGTCATGGCGTTCACTTCAAATTTGCCCTAAATCGTTCTCTTCCCCAAAATTTTCATTTCAATTTTCAGCACACTCGTTCTCTTCTTCCCCAAACTGAAAAAAAAATTTTGCCCTAAATCGTGTCTTCTCTTCCCCAAATCTTGTCTTCATTTCACAGACCCGTTCTCTTCCCCCAAATCGTTTCTTCTCTTCCCTAGATCGTCCTCTCCTCTCAAGTCTCATCTCTTAAATCGTCTTCTCGGTTTCTAGAGAAGAGCTGTCGGACTTCCCCAAATTTGGCTATCTTTGTTGCCAGTACAGTCATCGTCGTCGCCATTCAAGGTTAGTGCAACTGCAAGCTTGATCTTTGAATGTTATATGTCCCTGCAAATTGTTGGAAAATATGATGAAATTGAAAACAGTGTGCTTGATTTGGTGTTGATGGTATGAAAACAAAATATTGATGGTGTGCTTATTTTTCTTTCTAGTATTTCGATTTCCTTTGTTCCAAGTGGGAATTAATTTGTGCTGGAGAATTTGGTATACCTATTGGTCATGACCGCGTGCTGCAGTTCGGAATCAATTGTGACAGTTGAATGTGTTACCATTTTGATTGTTTGTTTGTTTTGAAAATGTGAGATTTTTCATGTTTGCGCATTAGTGTTTAATGTAGATTAGAAAACTGTTTAAGGATTATGTAATAATCACATGCATGTGTTTAGGTAAGGGAATGCTTAACAGTCATGCAAGATGTCAATGGAACTAAAACCTGTAAGATGCCAGTAGAGTTGCATTTACATGATAGGAAATAAGAAATTTTTTTGTGGACCTCGTAGCTGTATATTAAGTGATGCACCTTGTTATTTGAGTTAGAACAAGAAGTTGGGATGAGTTTTTGGATGGATGTCTTTTACAAAATCCTCTCAGATTCTGTTCTATTCAGCTGGGTTTCTTGTGGCAGGATTATATTTAACATCCATTTAAAATTACAGCCTACAGAGAGGAAAATATTAGTCTTCTTGGCCAGGTAATTTTTGAACCCCCCCTCCTCTGGGAGGCTAAACACCCATGGATTTAGATGGAATGAAATGCTGATGCGTTATATTATGTAATAATCACATGCATTTGCGCATTAGTGTTTCACCAAATAATTCGATTAGGTGGTCAATTTTAGACAAATTAGAATCTGTTCAAGGATTATGTAATAATCACATGCATGTGTTTAGGTTTCTATAGTTCAATCTTTTAAAAAAAAAGGTTTTCATTAGCTCGACACTATTGTATGTAACTATTTGTATGCTTATTTGCTCAACTTCTTATTCCAAGTCCAAACCTTTAAGCTGACAGTGATCATATACTTCAAGAAAAGTTCAAGAAAAGTGACTTGGTTTTTGTGATGTGTAATTTGAAAATGAATGATAAGGACAAAAAGCAAGTCATTGATTTTGATGACGTTGTAGATGATCTTCCATCTGATGATGAATGGGTGACTGAAAGAGAAGGACATGGTGGTTCATCGAACATTAATTTACTTCAAACTATTGATAGTGCAACACGAAGACAAAATGGAACAGAAGACGATAGTGATGAAGATAATTTTAATGGTGTTGAGATGAGTCATCGAAGCCATCGAAGATTATTTTGAAACTTTGCATTCAAGGAGTTTAGAGTTAAATAATGTTGGCACCGGTAGTACTAGTAATCTTTTTTCATTGTGATGCTATTGATGCAATTCCCCGGACATAGTGAGGGGGGGGGGTGAAAGTGAAACTGAAGCTGGTTTTAGTTTACATTGTACGCCCAGCTGAAGATTTGTTTTAAATTTGTTAGTTTTTAACTTATGAACTTTTAGGGACATAATTATTTTGTAATGTGTTTTGAAGTTATTTTACATCATGTATGAACCTAAACTAATTAAGTTTTATGTCCATAATTATGCTATTTTGTATTCGAAATATTTTACAAACGATTTTACTGATTTTTCTTTTCTTCTCACCACGATTTTTACGTCTATCGATTTTCACGATTTTTATATCACGGACATTTGGGTCACGATCTTTCTACGATTTTACGATCGATCTTTACGATCCGATTTTTCGAAGCCCTTTCCAATCCGTGTCAAAATCTCGATTTTGACTGCCTTGTGAACAAGAGTCAGCAGTGCATTAATGACAGGGAGAAGGTATGGGCATCGAAAGCGTCATGTCACAAAACCAAACCCTACGATACGACCTCCATTTCTTCTTTTCTGCCTCCACACTTTTGTCGTTTCACGGCATTCTTTTTCCTACCAAAGCAAAAATAATAATAATAATAATAATAATAATAATAATAATAATAATAATAATAATAATATTTCAAAATATGTTAATATAAAAAAATTAAAAAGCTAATTAAGTGGTTCAGATTTTTTAAATTGAAATAATTCATAAAGTTTTCGGGCGTGGTTGACTACTAAAATCTTTTGTGATTCAATAGTAATCTTGCTCGGTCACTAGTAAATAAAGAGGGCCCTACCAATTGATTTATGCAGTCCCGCGTGTTCCTATATTCATAATTAATTCCAATATACGGCTTGTTCATTGAGTGAACAATAAAAAAAAATTAAATTTGAGTTTTCTTCCACATTTTCATAATGATTTTATGGAATTTTAATTGTAATCCTAACAATTTAATATTTTAAAATTTAAAGTATACTGTTTTTTTTAGAAATAAATAAATATTATATTTATCATGGTTGTGATAAAGATAATATATATTTATTATTGAGATTTAAAATATATTTTTTAAATTTTTTAATACATTTTTTCGACTACAATTTCTTAAAGAAGTCACCAGTTGACACACGCAACTCTAAAATCATAAATAAAAACATGTAATTTTAGAGATGTAAATGATACATGCGATGATTTTTCAAAGCATGATATTTTTTTTAAAAAAAAAATAATTCCTTTTTGTACTACCTTGAAAAACTTCGGAAGGCATGCTTATCCTCACCATCAAATTCAGTCCACGTGTAACAACACCGTCTCCAAGTGGCGTTTCATTATTATTGAGAAATTACGATTTATATAACATATTTTGAATTCGAGTTTGGGCTATTAAAAATTATGTTTTTTTAATATGGTATCAAAATTTTATTGACCTAACAGTTACGAGTTCAAATCTCACAACCTTTATTTCTATTTGATAAAAATCAAGCATAGAGAATATGAATATGTGCAAGTTTCAAACCCAGAAAACTTTTACTTGAGGGAATGCTAGAGAATAATATAAATCATATTCTAAGATCTTTATCTAACAATTTAAATTTTTAGATAAGATAATTCCTTAACATGGACACTCTTTATAAGAAAGTTTGAAATAATTAGAGTTTTTACTTGGTCATCTAGATTCAAAAGATATATTTTATAGAAATAAAATTTTATCGTATAAAAAAAATTCCAAGAATGTTAAGATATTTCTTAATTAGAAAACCATCTAAATAAGAAAAAACAATTAAAAAAATTCACATTCAAAAAGATTATCAAGAATATAGGATTAACCCTCTGAAGATGACCACTGACTTCTTGAATCTGCAGCAAGCCTAGGATCATCAGAAGCATGCACCGAGAATAATGGAGGTAGAGAGGTAACCAAGCAGTCTGGATGAGTCTGGTCCTACGTCATCATAAATCACCCGACCATTTCTAACGCTGAAATCGAAACCACTGACTATTTTTTATTTTTTATTTTAAATTAAAAAAAATTAATGTATTTGTATTATTTTATATCAAAAATATTTTTTAAAATATTTTTTTTGATATATTTCTTAATAAAAAACACTTTTAAAAATAACATCGACAACACTACGATCTACAACTAAAAAAATGATAGATTTTGGATTTTTGTTTGATCATTTGCTTTATTAATTATATTTAACCTGTTGTGATTGACGACAAAAAAAAAAGTTTGGATAAGGTTGGTTAATGGCATGAAGAGCTTAGAAAAAAAAAATAGTTTGAGCTTATATTGTCTTGTTCTCAAATTTCCAAGGAATTCCAATTGAACCCTTTTCTTATTAATGTGTAAATAAGTGTTTGTATAAACAATTCGATTTTATTTTTATTTTTTAAAACTAGTTTTTAGCAGAAAATTTATCAATCATGATTTTTATTTACCTCATCTTTCTTTCATTTAAAGAATATTTATAAAATATAATAGTAGTTGTTTTTTAAAATATTTTTCACTCAAAAATTGATTAAAATATGAATATTCAACAAAACAATTATTGTCTGAAATTATCTCATCACTACTTTACCATTAAAAGAACTAGTCTAAGATCATGATCTAAAACAGTGACGCTACTTTCTTTCTTTTTCAATTTTGTCCCCTTATTTATCTGCCATGTTTTTTTGACATCGTTCGAGTTGTTTGTTTGTTAGTAAGTGGATCGGGTTACGAGGCACCTCACATGTGATTTCATTTTAAACACATGTCAAGTAAGGTATCGAGTTTGATTTTTTTTTTTTTTTAATTTTACATTAAAATTATTTTTATATTATTTAATTTTATCTTAGAAGTATTTTATGCCATTATTATTATTATTTTCAATTTAAAGATATTTTTGAACTGATCAAGTTAATTTAATTCTATCAGATTAGTTTTAAACTCGTTTTCAAGATTGATTTACATAGCCGAGTTTAATAAAAATATATATCATTTAATTTTTCTATGAGCTGAATATTTTTTTTTATTAGGTTCGAAAAAATAAAAAATCATGTTAATTATCCATACTCTAAATATTAAAAAATAATTGTCATGGGTCGATCTTAGATATCTTCTGTGCCAAACGCTTTTTATAAAATTTCCTTGCAAGAGGTCAAACGACATCATTTTTATTTTCACGAGAGTAAACAGGTGTGGAAATGCAAGCCAGCAATTGCCGAACCACGTGCAAAGTAGAGGTCACGTGAGACAATAGAAAGGAGTCGGCACCGGCACTCCATTTTGGCGGACTCGGGCGTAGCGATATTGCTTTTGCCGAAAGGCAGCGTTTGGAGTATTGGGTCGGCCGCCACCTTTGCCTTCCACCCAAACCAGACCACGTCTTTGTTTTTTTTTTTTTTTCTTTGCTGCCTTTTCTTTCCACAAAAATTATTGCATGGTCATGGAAGCTCGAGTGAGATTTCATCCTACATTGAAAAGA
The DNA here is from genome assembly GCA_029228465.1 of Salix viminalis. Taxonomy (NCBI): domain Eukaryota; kingdom Viridiplantae; phylum Streptophyta; class Magnoliopsida; order Malpighiales; family Salicaceae; genus Salix; species Salix viminalis. The sequence continues at coordinate 3,794,436 of CM055442.1, forward strand.
TTGGGCCATAATCTCACGTGTAAGGATATATTTTTTTATTTTACATGATTGTTTTTTCAGATTATTTTCTTATTTGCTGAAACTTTCTAGATAGATTTTATTTGTAAAGTTACTTTCAATAACAAAAAAAAATTATAAAAATTTAGTTTTATAACTAGTAAAAACATTGTCTAAGTTTCTTAATCATTTAGTAGGTGATCCACTGATAAGAGTTTGAGATTAAAATTTTTGCTTCCCTCTATGTTTGTTAATATGATGATCATTGGAGGCTTATATGGTTATTAATTTCAGGATTCGTGGGATTAGTCGATATGCACACAAACTGACTCAAACACCCATGTTAATAAAAAAAGTTGTCTAATTTCTTTTTAAAACAAATCAAAAGATATTATTATTGAATTAAAATTTTATTAAGAAAAAATCAGCTTGATTTTTTTTATATAGTTCAAGGTTGTAATGGTAGGAATTGAGAAACTAACATGGAGTGTCCTTTTAATGATTCTATTGATGTTGGGTTGCTTGAGTTTTGGTTGACAATACAAATGAGTAAAATTCTTGATATTATTTATTGTCATCCCATGAGCCAACTTTGAAACTAAATTTTCATCTCTTTTATCAATTAGGAAAAATAATCTTAGTATATTTTGTTTTTCAGATTTAGAATATGATCTTTTTATATTGTCCAATCTTGCATGCATGCATGCATTGGAGGTTCTTACAAGAAATTATGTTTGTTTTATTTTTTAGGTTTTCTAGGTATCTATTTGTGTTTCTATGAAGTCTAAATAATGTGTGCTAGTTAATATTTATCTAGTTTTTTGTCAAAGTCGCTTATTTAGATCCTAATTATGTCATTTTAATGTTTTTTTTAGGCTTGGAGAGTTGTTTCATGTATCTATCTATGATTCATACAATGTATTGGGATTTTTTTGGGCAAATATTTGAAATGAGAAGTATTTGACTTGCTTTTTTTTTATCAACATATCAAGTTTTGATCTCTAATCATTAACTGAGGATGAATTCTTTAAGTTGGGGAGCTTGACATTACCTTAGTTTATAAGATCCTTTTTAGGATTTATTTAGTTCAGAAATCTTAATCTCAAATGAACTCCATTAGCTATATAACTTGATATAATGAATCATTTTTTGCAAGGATTTAGGTTTAGGATTAATATGTAAACACAATTGTCTACTTTAGTTTTCAAAATGGATTAGAAGAGATTGTTGTTATTGAACTTAAAACACATAAATTATATGACCAATAGCAAAGTTTTTAAAATTTTAATTTTGTTCCAAAAGTTTATTTTACTCATTTTTTAGTCTCTAGGCTTGAGCAATGAGAGATAAAGTCTCTAAAAATGGTAAAGGGTAAGTGAGAAATTTGTTAGTTGACCATGTTTTAGCAGCAAAATAGCTCATTCTCGGTGTTAATGAGCTTTATTTTATAAAAAAATATTCATTAAAATATTTTTTTTCCCTTTATCTTATTGGAAAAAAAATAGATTGAGATTAAATGATAAAATTTTTATCGGATTTGATTTTGTATCTTTAGGTCAGAATATCTTATTTCTAATCTTGTCACATAAAATAATCTAAAAACATTACTAAAGATGGTAAAAGAGTATGAAGAGAAAATATATGGCATCCTTCTTCCTTTAGTAAGCTAAAATAATGCTTTAAATACAACAAACTCTTGATCTACATTGATCAAATCAACCATATGGTTCACTTACTAAACACCATTATTAATTAATTATTGATTAAATGGATAAATCTAATCAAGCTCGTCTTACGTACCCATGCATAATTGAGTTCATAATTGACTTGTTTTTCCCAAATTGGTTGTCAAACTCTTGATAATGTGATTGCTACTTCAAACCTAACTAAATGATGTAGAAAAAATGGGAAAAAAGAACTTAATTTCGTTCAAAAACATTTTAATGTTTGTTTTTGTATGATTTTTTTTATAATTATTTTTGATATCGGTGTATAAAAATGATGTAGAAAAACCCCTCAAAAAACTTTAATTTACATATAAAATAAAAATAAAAATATTTTATTTTTTTTAAAAAATAATTTTGAAATACGGTGTCAACCAAAGATTTGATGATCTCAGTGTACCTGTTTGGAAATGTGGTTGTGGTTGTTTTTAAGAGTTTTTTTTATTAAAAAATATATTAAAATGATTTATTTTTTATTTTTATAAATTATTTTTAATATCAACACTCAAAATAATTTATTAATATCAAAATAATTAATTTTAAATATATATATATATATATATATATATATATATATATATATTTTTTTTTCAAAATCACGAGAATGGCAAATACCCTTTATTATAAAATCAGTGCTTTTAGCGCCGCTGCTGCTGCTTGAACGATGCTTGGGTTGGACTCAACAGAATATTAAAGATTAAATAAATCCTTTAAAAAACACTAACATCGAACTGCAATAAGCAAAGTAGGGTGTGTCGACATTCTTGATGTCATCAATACTCATAAATTGTGGGCCCTTTCTGCAATTATCAGAATTTGCAGGATAACTTTTGCACTGTGGGTTCCTTTAAGTCTATGGATGCAATGGATCAGGCAGGATTCACAGAGGTTTTTATTTGATGGGACGGTGATGATGGATTTTATTTTTATTATTATTATTATTTTCGATCCCATTAAACCCTGCCCCATAAAGCGTGCGTACTTTGTGGTTCAACGAATTGGCTGTTTGCAGGTGAATGAGATTAAGTATTTTTTATTTTTTAAAATATATTAAATTAATATTTTTTGAATTTTTTTAAAAATTATTTTTATATTATTATATTAAAATAATCTAAAAATATCTAAATTTTTTCATAGTGTTTCGAGGGTAGTTGAAGTTGAATCTCTAATTTGATTTTGGAGGGTAGTTGAAGTTGTTTTTATAGTGTTTTTAGTTTATAAAAGTATCAGAATAATATTTTTATTTTTTAGAAGTTATTTTTAATATCAGCATATTAAAATAATTTAAAAACATTAAAAAAATTTAATTTAAAATAAAAAACAAAATCAATTTTTTTCTTCAATTTTTTCAAAAATACTTTTGAAAAACAATGCTAAATAAAATATCATAAAATAGTATATTATGTAATGTAATCTAGCAAATTCTCTCTCGTGAATGTATGAATAGATTACATTGTCTGGCTACGAGAATTATTTGATTTTGTCATTAGGCTATGAAAGTTAACATCAATCTATTTTTGGAATAGGAATAAAATTGACATAGCTAAGGGAATACTGTTATATAATCTAGGGTTGTCAATACCGTTTCGTTTTAGCCGGAACGTTTTGTGCCATTAAAAAAATTCGAGATAAAATAACGTCATTTTCGTCTCGGTTTTAATTCCGATCCGTTCCGGAAATACTGGCCGGAACGTCTCGGTACTGTTCCGGCCTTAAAATTCTCCTTATTTTTGATTAACTTGTGATTATGTTTCTAATTTTGAGATTATGTTTGTTTGCTTTGTTTTTATATTGTATAATTTAATATTATTTTATCTTGAATTTTTATTATGCTTGTTAAATTAATATTTTAATTTTTTTTCATATATATATATATAATTAATTATATATGAATAGTACAACCCTGAAAACGACATGCCGAAATGCTTCAAAACTAAAACTTTCCGTATCAATAGAAAAAAACTAGAACAACTACCGAACGATATTGATAACCTTGGTATAACCTCCTGTTATTTCCCCCTTTCTTGTATTGATTGCTTCATAGAGTATTTATTAGGAATGTGATGGTTTTTGTTTTTACTATGTATTTTTACTATATTTTATTTATAGATGTTTTTTTTAATTATTTTAATATCCTGATGTTTAAAATAAAATAACTAAAAAAATATTAAATAAAAAAAGTATTTTTATCATGACAATATAAAATACTCACTTTGTGTTGATAATGAAACTTTTTTTTTAAATTCATGAATATGCTTACATCACTCTGTTTTACTGAATATACTAATAATTGATTGATAGGTTACATAAAATAGCTTAACCACAACGGTCTATTCGAAAAAACCATTCCTTATTCTTTTCTTCTATCTTATAGAAAATATTCTTCATTTCATTACTTTTGTCTTTTTTTTTATTTCAAATTCCTGAACAAATTTTATGAGGGTATTTAATACTGTATTTTAAAAGTATTATTGAAATAAAATGAATTTTATTTTATTTTTTTACTTTGAATTAAATTATTTTGATGTTTAGAGATTATTTTCATGTGTTAATATCATATTTTTTTTAAAAAATAAAAAAATATATTATTTTAATTAAAAAATCATTTTTAAAAACAAACTCAATCAAAGTCCAAATGATGGTTTATATATTAATCAATTTCAAGCTCAACATTCAAACCATTTTATTAAAAACATCTCTAACCACACAACAATTCTCGATTTCATCACCCATGTTAACCTGAAAACTCATAATTATTTTATAAGAAATTTATTTATTTATTGAGTTTTTAATTATTTTAATAATAATGAAAATAAAAATCTTAAAAAATCTCATTTAAATCATCGAGGGTGACTTGTAATACACACAAGTGTCACGGGGCTTTGAACAGAAAGATAATTAATTTACGTCAAATCATCAGTACCCGCACCACACTGTATCCATCCACTCACACCCAAAAACACCTTGACAAATCCCATCTACATCTTCCTCTCTCTTTCCAGCCCATGAAATGAAATCTCCACAAACCCGGAAACCATCTCTACAGCCCATATTCCACGTCACCAAACCTTACAGCCTTGCATGGACTCTTCACACCTACTCCTAATCACATCCTTCCACGTGTCCTTCCTCGAAGTTCACACAGTTCTCTCACCAGCTGGTCACCCTTACTCTTCCCTCTCATATAAATACCCCACTACCCCTTCTTCCTTCACAATCCACTCTCAGAGAAAAAGAAAACCTTCACTCTTTTGTATTTGCCCTCGCCTATGGCTTCTAATTACAACCTCGCCACTCTGGTTCTTCTCCTCTCCTTCCTCGCCCCCTCATTCGCAGCTCTCGTTCAAGAACAACCTCTGGTGCTGAAATACCATAACGGCATCCTCTTGAAAGGAAACATCACTGTTAATCTGATCTGGTATGGCCAGTTTACACCAATCCAGCGGTCCATAATCGTTGACTTCATCAACTCCTTGAACTCTGAAAGGGCCCCACTTCCCTCCACCTCGTCATGGTGGAAGACGACGGAGAAGTACCGCGGTGGCTCTTCCTCGCTCAGCGTGGGCCATCAAGTCCTTCATGAAGAGTACACGCTCGGCAAAGTCTTGAAGTCCTACCATTTAATAGCTCTGGCTTCGAAAGCCCTTTTCGCCGTCAACTCTATCAACGTGGTTTTGACGGCAAAAGATGTTGCCGTCGATGGGTTTTGCATGAGCAAGTGTGGGACTCACGGGTCTTCGAAGTCCGGGTCGGGTCGGGGGACGTACATTTGGGTAGGTAATTCTGACCTTCAATGTCCGGGCCAGTGTGCCTGGCCGTTTCACCAGCCGATCTACGGCCCACAAACACCGCCTCTGATAGCACCCAACGGAGACGTCGGAGTTGATGGAATGGTCATCAACCTGGCTACTCTGCTGGCTAACACCGTCACCAACCCGTTCAATAGCGGGTATTTCCAGGGCCCACCCACCGCTCCTCTGGAGGCTGTCTCGGCTTGTACCGGGAAATTCGGGTCCGGTTCGTACCCGGGCTATCCTGGTCGGGTTCTGGTCGATAAGGTCACGGGTGCTAGCTTCAATGCTCATGGTGTCAATGGAAGGAAGTATATGTTGCCTGCCATGTGGGATCCACAATCAAGTGCATGCAAGACACTCGTGTGACGTGTCCCATCAAGGTAATCACACGTGTCAAAGGTAAGGCAGAATGAAATCTACGTGTACCTGATGCAAAAATGGAAGAGATAGGGTTTTTTTTTCTTCTTCTTGTTCATTTGATGATGATGGTGATGGGGTCAGTGGTCGCTTGTCCTTTTAGGGCGACGTGTAAATTCTCCTTCTGAAAGATTGTAGAAATTATTCTAATAAAAAAAAAAAGTTAAAATATAAAGTGTATAATTTTTTTAAAGTGGTTGGATTAATATGCTGATGCCTGGGGGAAGGGGAGACCATCATGGCAGCTTTTCAGGGGAATGATGATGATGATGAGGTTCATCTCTTCACCACCATGCCTGGTTTGATCATCGGGTGGGGCCCCTACTTGGACGGATCATGATCAGAGAGGATAAGATCAAGCGGTTGGTGATTAAATATAAAAAACAAAAGACATGAAAAGCTGAAGTCAATGGGGCTCGCAGAGTTTGAACACTTGTCGCCATGGAGGTGGAGGAGGAGAGAGGAGCGGTGGAGTTTTAAACCCTTTTTGTGGTTTTGGATCTTTCCTGTTTTTTTAAGTATAAAATGGTTTGATCGAGGAAAGCTGTGCGCCCGTGTTGCTTTTGATTTTCCTCATCGGAGACTTGAAGAACTTTCAGATGTAACAAGCACTGACATGACTTGCGTTTCTATCTACACAACACGGTTAAAATTTGTCGATAGCTAAAATTTGAAAATTATTTAGAATGGTATAATTTAATAAAAAAACAATAAAATTTGAAAAAACTTATAAATATGAATAATATTTCAAGAAAAAAAATATTTATTTAACTGAAAAATCCAGAAGATAAATATAAATTGAAGAAAAAAAACATTATTTTATTAACTAGTACAAAATATTTTGACCATACTCATGCACAGTTATTCCATACTCATGCACAGTTATTCCAGGATTTGTCTGAGAATCTCAGGGCATGCATGGAAGGATACTCAATGCATAAACAACAAATATTTGCTCTAACAGTAGAATGATAGGTACTGTACAGTACATAAATCAAAATATTTCCCACCAATTACTTAAAATCATACTTTGTCTACCAACATATTTCACAGGGTTTGAAACTGCGGTGCAGAAAACAGTGAAAACACAATCACAGAACCAGCAGTTGAGATCTCAAAACAGAAAAAAAAATCAGAAAAAAAGGAGGCTTCATTTAGAGAGGAGAGAAGCAGCAATGGGAGCTGACAAAAACTACAATATCGAAGCCAGAGGAAGCTTTGAAGATAGAATATTTCTACCATGAACAAAACAAAGCTCCATTTTCAGATTACACCATTTCAGGCCATGCAGGGGAACATCTTCTGCTCATCTACCCAAACATTAAAATATGTGAGAAGAAATGAGCACAGATTTTGTCGTGTGTATATATCTGCTGGCAATGCTGTCTCAAGCAAAATCATACTTCAGCCATAGGGGCTGTAACGCATTGGCATTCTATATCTCAGTACCTTCCTGCAGTGCAAAGGAAATATGCTAAATGACCAACATTGCCCCTCAAATATCAAAACTTTGAATGCACTTTTTTGGTAGCTTACCCATATCCATATGGGGAGAAGAGATAGGGAGGCACAAGTGCACCCCTGGGTGGAAACCCCATGTACGGGTTGGGTCGACGAGCACGAAACGGCTTCATCCCAGGTACATTGGTCCGCTTAGCAGTTACCTGCAAAAGCACAGCCAAAACAATGAAAAGGAAGAAATCAATTTGAGGTTGAGAAATGCTCTTTTTTAAAAACTAAATAAAAATAAAAACTATGATGATGAAGGTTAAGCAACTGAGGCTATTAGTTGTATAGGGAGGAAAACACATAATTTCTTTACCTTCAATTGGCGGCCATGTAATTCAGATTCGTTTAGAAGGACAGCCTCCTGCACAGCCTCTGGCTCAACGAATTCAACATATGCATAACCCTTTGGTTGGCCATACTTGTCAGAACGAATGGTGACCCTATTTACTGTCCCACATGCCTGAAAATGCTGCTGCACTTCTTCAGGGGTGCACGAATAGTCCACCTGCAACCATCTTAAGTTAGCAAGACAGAGGAAGATGTGTTACTTCTTGTATTTAATCACAATGATGTCCATGAGAACTCTAAGTTTGCATCAACATCTAACAAATCTCTTATCCCATTATTGTATGCCAATAGTACAAGTTGAGTCCCAATAGGCACTTATCCAATCAAGATGTGGGTGTAGCTGTAACAATTTCATTTACTTTATTTTTACAGCAAACCAAACAACAAAGTAATGCAGGTAGAAGATTGAGATCTGGTGCAGAACCTACAAATTGAGATCAAGAGGTAATAAAAAATCCAAAATTTGAAATAATTTTGGTTTGAACCGGTTTGGAAAGGGGAAAAAATGAACCAAGACTGGTCAGTTTAAACTGGTTTTTGGATTGGTTCTATTTAAAAGCTTAAAAAGGAATAGTTTTGATTTGGTTGTTTATTTTGGTCCAAAACCAGACCGGACCAAGAATGTTCAGCCCTACTTTAATTGTTTCAAGAATTTGCACATTGGGTTGTTAAAACATAATTAATTAGAAGCTAGCATAATCAATTCTTTGAACGTAAATCAGATAGTATGGAAAAGAGGCCTCACATTACCAACAAACACTGATCGAGAATCTACTTCCTCTCTATTTGCTTGGAGATGCAGTAGCAGAAGCACTAGGATCTAATTATACACAGAAACAAAAATAAATTATTGCAGTTATTATTCCCACTCACCTTCCTCCTTCCTTCAACCAATAAAAGGAGGCTAGATAAATATCTTAAGCAATGGAATTTGGAACGGTATCACACAGTTCACCTCTCTTATTAACTTAAGAGCCAAGTCTTTGGAATATTATCAATAGAAAAAATAAACAACGGTAAATAAATAGAACCAATCAATCAAAAGAAAATATTCAATCCAGATCACTAATGTGGAATACCCTTGTTAAGTTTTCAGTGGAGCTGCTAAAGAATCACTGCAAAAATAGCGACATAAAACACTGAAAATATTTCTTTCCCTTAAAAGTCTATAAAACATTCTCATATCAAGAAGGGAAGTTTTCCAATGAATTTGTTGTATTTCTAACTTTCATGTTTCAACCAACTCCAGGTAACATCTTAACTAGCATATATGTATGCAGCCAATCTTATCAACATAGGCAACACATTTCTAACCCTTCTCATCACAACATTAAGTAACCAACATATCATACAAAACATCTAACGAGCATAAAGGACCTCACCTTAGAAACCACAAAGACACGAAAAGTGTCACTTCTAAGCTCACACTAACAAGTCCAAACAAAACCACAAATCCTCATTATTCTCCAATCTCCAAAAAAAACCCATCATCCCTATCACAATACTAGTAAAAAGAAAAAATCCCAACAGAAAATTGCAGGAAAAATAAATCATAAACCCTTTTTGATAATTAAAGACAAAAAATAAAAGAAATAAAAATCATAAACCGATTAAAAAATAACAAAAACCCATTCAACCATAATTGCAACTACCCAAAATGCACACAAATATATGCATAAATATATATTGCTACAACCTTGAACAGAACCCATTTCCTTCTCAACCTTAGCCTGCATCTCGCGAAGAGCAGCAGCTTCATCTTCCATCTCCTTTAATCTTTTCTTCATATCATCAAGTTCCTATAAATTTCATTCATAACACAGCATTAGACATTTCATTTTCTTCTAAATCAGAAACCAATTAAGGGCTTCGTACCAGTAAAAAATAACAGCCGATCCAAAAAATAAAAATAAAATAAAAAGGAAGAAAATAAGGAAAGAAAGATACTGGCACTGCTTCGGTGGTCTCTGCAGCGGCCATGTCAACATCGTCACCGTCCATTCTGTCTACCTCCCCCGCTCTCTCTGTGAGTAAAGGAGAGCGACACTGTATTCTTGTGCCGAAATTTTATTACTATAAATCTCTCCACTGTTGCTTCTATCACTGCAGAAAAGAAAATTTAACGACATGACATGCTAGGTTAAGTTAATTATATTTTAGTCCCTGTAGTTTATCAAAAAATAATAAATAACTTTATTTAATTACAAAATAATTAAATAACCCCTTCACCAGTGTTAGACACTGTTTGTCATTTTATTTCAAAAATATTTTTAAAAAAGATATATATATATATATATATATATATATATATATATATATATATTAAATTAAATGTTTTTGATATTTTTAGATCATTTTTCATGTGATGATCTCAAAAATATTTTTTAAAAAAAATAAAAAAATATCATTTTGATATATTTTCTAAATGAGAAAGTATTTTTAAAAATAATCTTAATTACACTTTTTCAAATAATTACTTAACCATTATCATTAACATAGGTTTTTTTTTAATTTCAAAATGTAAATGTGCCTATGAAAGGTGATGTTTCTTATATATGTGATCATTTGTACACCCTAATTTATAATGCTTTATTCATATAAAAATCTTGAACAATAGAACAAGAGATTTATCATATATTTTTTTATTTAAAAAAAAATTATAATTTTATAAAGAAATATGATATAAATTAGAGTTAATGGGTTTCTATATAAAAATGCCCAAGCAAAGCTTTTGGTTAGATAAAGAGTTCATATAGCCTCAAGCTAGAAAATCTTATTTTAAATATTTTTTTTACTTTTTTTTCTTAATATTATTAATTTAAATATGGTATGTTTTTCTAATCATTACTATAATTATGTCCACCTTACAATTATAAATCATACTAGTTTTTAATCTGTTTGGGATGCAGTAAAAATTTAGTATGGAGGAACCTTCACTACTAGACTTTGTTAGTTAACCCTGAAGTTCGATGGCTACAAGAAGCATCAAAATCAGATGATGAGGCAACATCTTATAATCATGTCTAACATGATCAGTGAATTACGGGGATGTTGGGCATGAAATGATTGATGAACAACAAGTTCAAGCAAATTATCCACTCTTTGCCAAGCAATTGGGAACACATGCGTGTTAACCTTACCCATAATGATAACATCAAAACATTTGACGATGTTGCTCGTCATATTGAGCTTGAAGAAGATCAACTTCATGCTGAGAAGCCTATAAATGAGGCTTTTATGTCTGAGACAAAAATGCGTGGAACAAATGGCTCCAAGTATAAGATGGGTAAGGGTAAAGGCCCAAAATATAGCAAGAGAGGAAAAGAAGCAAGTAATAATGGATATAAACGCAAACGTGGAAAACATGGCGGTAAGAAAGACAAGAAAATGAATTGTTTCAATTGCGGTAAACCTAGTCACTTTGCTCGTGATTGCACTGAGCCAAAGGTATTGTTTAACCACGGTCATCCCTCTAGCTTGTATGTTAGCAGCTGTTTAATGCTTGCTGAATCTGTTCCTTTTTAGAATGTAGATTCAGGAGCAACCAACCACATAGCAAGGGATCAAACTGCCTTCATGGAAATTTCATTGAATTCTAAAGGGAAGTAAACACATAGACATGGGGAATAATGCTTTCATTGTAGTGCTTGAGATCGGTACCTGCAAACTGGATTTGCAGGGAGGTCGCACACTTTATTTTCATAATGTACTCTACGCTTTAAAAGTTTGATGAAATCTTGTATTTGTTCTTGTTTTACTCCAATTGGGATTTAAAATTACACTTGTTGGTTGTTGTGTAAAAAATATATCTGGATAATATTTTCTATGATTTTGGCTTTGTATTAAATTACTTTTATGGTGTTAGACATCGTTAATATATCTATTAATAATGATGCTTTCAATTTATATTGTTCAAAATTCCAGCACTATTAAAGATAGTAATATCATAACTTGGCATGCTAGATTAGGACACATTAGGCAAGATCGATTAAATAAATTAGCACGAGCTGGTCTTTTAGGATCACTTTCCAAAGTGGAAATGCCCATGTGTGAGTATTGTCTTGCTAGAAAAGCAACTAGATTACCATTTGACAAAGCTAAAAGAGCTAGTAGTCCATTATAGTTTATTCATTTGGACATTTGTGACCCAATGAATGTGAGGGCAAGACGTGGAGGAAATTACTTTATCACATTTATAGATGATTTCACATGGTTTGGTCATGTTTATTTGATCTCCCTTAAATCTAAATCATTGGATTGCTTCATTAGATACACAAAGATGGTGGGGAATAAACTAAGCACTAAGATCAAAACTTTAAGATCAGATCGAGGACGTGAATACTTGTCTGAATAATTCAAAAGTTTTTATGATGAAAAAGGTATAGCTAGACAACTAACTATTCCTTATACTCCATAACAAAATGGTGTGGCAGAAAGAAAGAATAAAACCTTGTTTGACATGGTTAGGTCAATGATGGCGCAAGCTAACTTATCAATTTCCTTTTGGGGAGATGCATTGTTAACTGCTACTTACATTATTAATCGTGTGCCCTCTAAATTTGTCCCATCCACCCCATATGAATTATGGAATGACATCAAACCTAATCTAGGTTGTTTCCATCCATGGGGGTGTGCAGCTTATATTCACAATACTTCTCATGAATATGAGAAACTTGGTCCTAGGGGGAAGAAATGTATTTTTATAAGCTATTCTTAATATTCCAAAGGATTTGTATTTATTGGTGAAAAGCTGATGGAAGAGCGACAAAAATTGAGTCACGTGATGTTGTATTCTTATAAGAGGTTTTTCCAAAAACAAGTGAGGTTAAAAAAGATTTTCAATTATATGAAATGAAAAATTTAGACTATAGCACAACAAGCCATCTAATAGATGATTTACATGAAACTAGTAATCCTCATAGTAACAGTGGGAGTGATATTTTGTCTATTCCAACTCTCATAGAGCAAAATCATGAGTAATCTCAACCTCATAGAAGCATTCGTGAACCAATTCCTCGTCGTCGATTTGAGATTGAAGGGGAAACGTTCATGATTGCTCCACAAGATGATGAAGAGCCACAAACATTAAGTGATGCTTTATCTAGTCACAAAGGCAAATAATGGATTCAAGCTATGGAAGAAGAAATAGAGTCAATGGAAACTAATCAAGTCTCGGACTTGGTTGATTTACCTTCAAGACCAAGATCCATTGGAAATAAACGAGTTCTTAAAATTAAACGTAAGGCGGATGGGTCAAAAGAATGCTGTAAGGCTTAACTAGTAGCGAAAAGCTATACTCAAGAAGAAGGAATTGATTATGAAGATACATTCTCACCAGTTGTGAGAATTACTTCAATTTGTCTTATTTTAGCTATAAACGTATAAATGGACTTAGAGTTATACCAAATGGATGTTAGAACTGCGTTTCTCAATGGAGAACTAGAGGAGGATATCTATATGGATCAACCTTTAGGATTTGAGACTAAAGGACAAGAGCGCAAAGTTTGCAAGCTTAATAGATCTATATATGGTCTTAAACAAGCCTTTAGACAATGAAATATCAAGTTTCATCAAGCTATCCTAAAGGATGGTTTTGCAATGGAAGAAGATCATTGTGTATATTTAAAACGTTCTAACAATAGTTTTGTAATATTATCCTTATACGACATTTTAATAGCTGGAAACAAAAAGAATGATTAATACTACCAAAAGGTGTTTATCATCAAACTTTGACATGAAAGACATAGGAGAGGCCAACTTTGTTCTTGGTGTGAAAATCATTAGAGATCGTGCTAAAAGGCTTTTAGGTTTAACTCAAGAGACTTATATCAAAAAGATGTTAAAGCGCTATCATTTGTAAGATAGTAAATCAATAGGCACCCCTGTTGATAAAAGTTTGAGCCTAAGCAATGATATATGTCCCAAGACTCTAGAAGAAAAGGAAAAAATGTCCAGAGTACCTTATGCTAGTGTTGTTGGTAGTTTGATGTATGTAATGATGTGCACATGTCCCGACATATGTTATGCTATTGGATTGGTCTGCCAATATCAATCAAATCCTGGTCAGAAACACTGGATGATAGTCAAAAGGATTCTACGATATCTGAAGGAACTTCAAATTACATGCTATGTTACCAAGGAAAGAAAGATTTACGATTGATTGATTACTCTGATACTGATTGGGGAGGAGATGTTGACCAATCTAAATCAATTTCAGGATGTGCTTTCTTGCTTAATGATAGGGCAATACTATGGAGGAGAAATAAATAATCTTGCATAACCTTATCTACCATGAAAGCTGAGTATGTAATAACACTACTGTAATAGCTGTGGACAAAGATCCAAAATACCATGGAAAGACCAAACACATCAAAATGAGATATCACAACATTAGAGAAGCGATTAATGACCATGATGTGATCTTAGAACACATACAAATTCTAAGTGTTTAGATCCACTCACCAAACCAATAGCAAGGGATGCATTTATTAGACATGTGAAATCCTTTGGTTTGTGTAGAATGTAATTAAGTAATGAATAAATATTATTTGGATATCATTTTTTTCATTATTTGTTTATGGATATATTGAGTATCGTATAGTACAATTTGTTAAAATATGTCGATAGATTAAGATTGACTCACTTACATGAGCAATCGTCTTTAGCATTTGTAAGGTGCGTAGAGATAAGGCTAATTGAGTTTTAATGCTAAAAAAAAGATTGGGCATAGTGGAAACGATTTTAACTCAAAATGATTATTAAAGAGTCGCCTTAGTTGGAACCAAGATGAGGTTCTTAAATAAAAGAATCAACATGAATGAATTCCCACCATTCATGTGTCTATTATGATTGAAGCCGAGTATGAAATTATTCATTTGTCATTAATGACGATGAGCAAATGAGAATTTCTTATTTGCAGTCTTTGTTTTTAGCGACAAGACTAAGACTCGTATAGTGTATTTTCTCTAACAAGGAGAGTAACGACATACACTCTTTGTCTCTGGAAAAGGAAAAGAGAGCGCTCAACTATAACATGTACTTCATACTACATGTGTTGACGACATAAAGAATGGATCCTTACTTCTTTATTATGTGAGTCTTGGAGATCATACCTAAGATCTCAAAATCTTACCCTTTGCGACTTTTGACTATATCATAAGGTGATGAATAAATGATCACTACTTTAGGAGTATATCCCATGGTCATGGAATGATTCGACTTGAAGGAATACTCTTAGGAAAATGAGTTAATTTAGATCTAAGTGATATGAAAGCGAAAGAAAAAGTAATTTTAGCTCTACACATGTTACTTGTATTCACCGTCCGGGATCATATCATTTAAATAAATTTGATATGATTTAGAATACATGTAATTGTCATGATGAATTAAGTATGAAATTCTCTAGGGATTGAATTATACTCATTCACGTGTAACTAAAAGTGCTTGGGGTATATTAGTACACTCTAAAGAATAATTAATCATAAAGTAGATGTCTCCTATATAGCCTATATTAGGTTTATATAGATTGGAACTCCTTTCTCTATGTGCATCAGGTCGCACGGTCCGTTCATCAAGTATGGAATTTTTGTGCAAGTTTTAAAAATAATGTAGTAGATAAATCTAGCCCTTCATGGGCGAGTGAGAGATGTTAGTTAATGGATTTGGCCTGGTTCGCCCATGAGGGATGAACCCGACCTATTTATTTAGAGGTGTGGTTTGGTCTGGTTCGCCCATGAGACATGGACCTAGTCTATTTATCTAGAGGTGTTACTTATTGGTAACCGCTCTTCTCTAGTATAAATATGGACTTCTCTCTCCATGTTGAGATAAGTTTTTACATATTTGAAGATAGTTCTTTCTCTCAATACTTTACATTAAACTTGCTAAGATCTGTAAAGATGTTCGTGCTATGAAACATCGCTTTGGTTCTAGTAATCGAAGTGACCTTGAAGCAATTGATCTAGGAACAAGGAAATAGAATATTACAAGTAAATTTTCCTAATAGATTATACAGAGTTGTAACCCAGTATATTAGTTTTCCAACGAGATTAATTTTGTACAAAATAGAGTTCTATAACTCCCATTATAGATTATTATTCTCATTGTTATTATTATGATTGAAGGCAAAACCAAAAAAACTATTAGCAACATAAAAAATATTATTTAATTTGAAGAATAAATGAAAATAATTAAAGAACAAAATTAAATGACAAAAGCAAAATTAGTATTATTATCATTATGAATATAATTATTATAATCATTTGGATTATAATAAAATTTGTTTTTATTGATATTCTTGATATTATTTTACGAGTTAGCCCCATAGCCATGATTATCAATACCATAAGCACTACAATCATTGTAATAAATTATTATTGTTATCATTACAATTATTATTATTATTATTATTGTTTAAGCAATAAAAATTATTAAATTATGTAGGAAAACAACAATAACAACAACAACAACAACAACAACAACAACAACAACAACAATAAAATTGTAATATAAGAGTACAAAAGAAAACAATTGTAAAAAAAAAAATTCACTAATATTATTATTGTTGTGTAAACAATGAAAATCATAAAATTATCTTGAAAAATAAAACAAAAAACCAAAAAATTAACAAAAAAGAAAATAAAAACAATCAAAATAAATGACAACCAAAATAAATATTATTAGCATTTAAAGAATTTATATAAATAATAATCAAACAAATAAAAGGAACAAAGAGAAAAAAAGAAATATCAATTTTAAAATGATTATAAGATAAATTATTTTTTTAGGACTAAATTGAATAGAAATAAAACCTGAATAAAAGAGAAAATGATAGAAATTAAAAACCAAAACTAAAAGTATAGATACATAAATATGAATAAAAAATAGGGATTGTCCTAGAAGGGTCAAAAAAATTAAAGAAATCAAAACCAAACCAAAAATTAAAATAATAAGGGTCGAAATAAAAAAAATATAATTAATTTCAATCGATATCAAAAAAATTACAGGAATGAAAAACAAACCAAAAATAAAATGAATAAGGGCCAAAATAAAACATAACATATTTGATCAATTTCAATTGAAAGATAAAATTGAAACACACCAAAACTTCGATAGAAGAAATCTAGATGAAAAAAAAAACAATAAAAGACCAATGATTGAAATGATAAAACCATGCACAAAGAGGATTGCCCTGCATTTTTAGTTGCAGGAGAGAGAAATGGGGGGAAACAATGAATCGACCTTTAGCATGTCTTTGACCACTGTGAGACGACACACACATCACTATATTGAAGAGGCCATGACAATGCATCCGGTGATATGGCGGATGAATATTTTTCACCACTAAACTACGCCTCACGTGCTGTTTCTATGGTGGTAACGAAAAACAATTGTTGGGGGCGTTAGGTAGACGCATAAAAAATTTTCTTAGAAAAAAATTAAAAAATCTAAAATTACTTAAACATCCTTTAGAGCCCGTGATAATAACGAAAAAAACACCTATGGAAATACCAACATACCTCTGCTATCAACGCTTTGTTTTTGTTTTTTTATAAGGGCACATCAATATTTTTATTGTTTATATAAATTTGAAAAACCATAAATACCCTCATCGATAACTCTAAGTTTTTGTCTCATTCAAGGCTACAATGGTTATTTCTTTGTTCATCAACAAATATAAAAAATATCCTTGTTCAATCAACTTTTTTTGTTTGTTTCCAAGGGAAAAATCATAGTTTTACCATGTAAGAAAAACCTGGAAAAAAGACAAACAACCCTAAATAATAAGCTAATGATAACAAGTTCAATTGAAAATTCAAAAATACCCTTAAAACTAACAACAACCTTTTTTGAACCAAAGAAAAATAATTACACTATTATAATCCATAATAAAATATATCTAGAGATACAATGATTTCTCTACACGGTATAATTTCTTTTTAATTAAAGTGGATTGATGTAAGTTTTTTGAGATTAGGTTTCTTTTATAAATTTAAATCGGTGTAACCCAGAAACCTAATTTAGACAATGTTTGACACTGTGTTTTAAAAACGTTTTGAATTTTTTTTTTTTTTATTTTTCACTTTAAATTAATTTTTTTTATATTTTTAGTATATTTTTATGTGCTAATATAAAAATAATATTTAAAAAATAAAAAAATATTATTTTAATATATTTTTAAACAAAAAATACTTTAAAGAACAACTACGGTAACACAACTAAACAAACATCTAATTGAGCCCTAATTCGAAAAATAAAAGCCCATCCACGTGCACGTGCTTGTCTTTCAATTTTCTTCTTTTTTGCGGCGCTGCCTGGCTGCCACCCTGCTCTCCGCAACTTTCCTCTCTGCTGGTCTCCAATTCCCTGTTCCAAGTTAACAAAAACCACAACTACACTCCGAGTAAGTATCAAGCCCACCTCAGCCACTAACCAACCAATCCAAGGGCAAGTTTCATTTTCTTTGTTTTGGACAATACTGGAAGAATTTGGTGTTTTCCATAATGGGTTTTGTGTTTTAGGTAAGGATTTGTCCGAAATTTGAGTTTTCAGTTGAGCTTTTGATTGATTCATCAATGATTTTGCATATGCAAACTACAGTGTTTAAACTAATTATTTTCTGTAATATTTTCATTTTTTTTTGTCTTGTGCCCAGTAATGATGTATATAGTAGCTCTTTGCTGCGCAATTGCTTGAAATGGATTGAAGAAAGACTGAGAAACTAGTGTTTGATATGATATTAGGTTTTGAGGCTGGGACAATTACATATGAAGGGTTCGCATTCAGAACAGTGAGAGAGAGAGAGAGGATCAGGTCACCGAAGCGTACCGGTTATGTTATTTGTGAGCCCAGCAAACCGAAATATTTGACGCAAAACCGAGAAAGCTGATTGCTTAACCCTATTTAACAGGACTGAAGGAGTAAAAAGCATTCTGATCCATCGTCGGATAAACGCTAACAATGTCTCAGTGCTTGAGAACAACCTTAAACCCACCCAAAACCCTCCTCCGCAACCCCACTAAATCCTCACCAGTTTCCAGTCCCTTGATTCATTTACCAAAATCAAAGAAGCACTCAAGAATCTCCATGTCACAACAAAATCAACAAGAATTGTCTCTTGATTCTCTAATCAACAGCACCCGCAAAGAAGAGGTCCTTGGTGCCATCAAGGGCTCTTTGTCTTATTGTCTCACCGAGACCAGTCTTAATAAGACTGTCCCTGCTCTCAAATCCAAAGTTAGGGGCAAGGTAATCGTAATTTGATTACTGTTTTTCCCTTTACTTTTCCACTACAATAATGTCAATAATGTTAAGATTGATAAAGATGATTACACAGTTTGGTTTCTGTTGTAGGTTAGAGATATATATGATGCCGGGGATTATCTTGTTTTGGTCACAACGGATAGGCAGAGCGCATTTGATAAAATTCTCGCTTCTATTCCCTTCAAAGGACAGGTCTGTTCACTAGAGTCTGTGTTTGATTAAACTTGAATTTAGTAAATATGTAGTTTTTGTTGGAAACATTTTAAAATTCTTAGTATCCTCCTTTCAGGTTTTAAATGAGACCAGTCTATGGTGGTTTGATAGAACTCGGCATATAGCCCAGAATGCTATTGTATCAGCTCCCGATAAAAATGTCACAATTGCAAAGAAATGTTCTGTTTTTCCTGTTGAATTTGTTGGTAAGTATGAGTTTTTGAGTGTTTGAGGTTGAATATGGTGATTAACGATTTAATTGATTTTAATTATGTTGCGAATTTGTAGTTAGAGGTTATGTGACTGGAAGTACTGACACATCACTATGGACGGTTTATAAAAATGGTGTCCGGAATTACTGCGGCAACGCCCTTCCAGATGGTGAACTTTCCTATTTCATCAATTGGCTCTTCTTTATATATTTATACATATGCACTAACTATCATATGTTGTAACTGATCCATTACTATTTTACAGGCTTGGTAAAAAGCCAAAAGCTACCTTCAAATATACTCACTCCAACCACCAAAGCCGACGATCATGATGTTCCTATAACCCCTGAGGAGGTTCGATCTTATTTGCCCATTTGTACTTAGGAAAGAATAATAGCGACACTAAACTTTTGTTCCTAATTTCTCTCACTAGCTGTGAAATTTTCATCAAGGAAAGTTCTTGTCACAATAACTCATTGCCATCTGAGTTTCTGTCACATAGCTGATTTATGGGATTTAATTGTTTTGGCCTTATTTGAGCTTTGTTGCTTATTGGTCCATCTTGTTAACTTTCCTTATCTTGCAGATAGTTAAAAGTGGACTGATGACTGAAGCTGATTATTGTGAAGTCAGTAGTAAAGCACTGAGCCTGTTTGAATATGGACAGGTGAGTTTTTTAGTTAAAAGTGGACTGATGACTGAAGCTGAATATTATCTATCTTATTGATAAGACAGACTTCAAGTTTGTGAGGCTAGCAGATCAGTTTTAGCTGTAATGTAACTTTTACTGATCTGAATGCAAATATGACTCCCAGTGTTTCCTCTGAAATTCTATTTGCAAGAGGGCATTTATTTATTCTTATTTTGCTCGTGCTGACTATTACTGGATGGGCTTTATAATTTCCATTATAACTAGCTCAATGATTTCTTTGGAATTGCAGCGTGTGGCATTAGAGCATGGCTTGATTTTAGTAGACACAAAATATGAATTTGGAAAGGGCTCTGATGGCTCAGTTCTATTGATTGATGAGGTGTGGAATTATATGCACTATAATATTCATAGCTCTCCCACATTCTTTTTTATAGCTCACGCACATGCAATACATCATGCATCCTGCACCTAAAAAATTGTTGTGCTGTCTCGTCTTGAAATGTTAGGTTCACACACCTGACTCAAGCAGATATTGGATTGCCCATTCTTACGAGGAGCGGTTTCAGAAAGGCCTTGAACCTGAAAATGTGGATAAGGTGTGTTATTGGGTTATAAATGTTTGCATGTTCTATGTCCATGTGCGAATAAATGTCTAGTTATGCACCATTTATCTTCTCAACTGTGTTTGGAGCAATGTGATGGACAATTTTCTTTACTTTCTGGAAGTATGATTATACCTGATTTTATAAATACTTGATGTTTCTTAGGAGTTCTTGAGGTTATGGTTCAAAGGATCACTGCAATCCTTATGAAGACAAGGCAAGTCAACTTAAAACGTGCAATTACATTTGCATCATTTGCACCTGTTCTCAAATGCTAAATCTCATTTGTCAATGCAATATTTAGGTCCTCCCTGATGCTCCTGCAGATCTTGTTTGTGAGCTAGCTTGGCGGTAAGTCTTTTATTTTATTGGACCTTTATTCAGCTCATCATGCACAAGGAGTTTAAAGAGCAAGATAGTTACAGCTAAAGGGGGTTCCGAAAACCTCTGGAATCGAATGGTCTATTTCCAAATTTCTTCTCCCAAATGTCATATATTGCGAGTTGATGAAAATGTCAGTAGTATTCTTTACTATAACCAGACAATATGTTCTAACCACCTTAAGAAAATGTTGGGAGTATTCTTGCCTATAACCAGACAATATGTTCTAACCACCTTAACTAAGATTGCTTTCTGACCACCAATCTAATCTGAAACTCCCTGTTCTCTTCCATTTAATGGCGAGAGGGGATTAAACTCCTATTTACGTCAAAGCATTTGTGACAGTAAGATTTATTGAGTGCAATGGGCTGATACTGACTGGAATTTCCCCTTTCCAGTTCATTTCTTCATTCCCAGGATAAAAAATGATGATCACTGTAGTGATTTATTTAAGAAAAGAAGCTTTTTTGCTGGTCACACCTTATATCTGGCTGGTTATAATTGCTTGTTATTCATTGTAACTGGTTCATGCTTTGAAGTAATCACTTATATTGTAATGTGTAGTTGTTTCAGCTGTATGGGCATATTTAGTTCTGATCATTATGTCTAGCTGCCTTCTGACAGCAGGGTGTTATTTCCTTGTATATTTCAATTCTTTTATGAATGGATTGCAAAGTGCTTTGCCGCTCATTCTGAATATACAATAAAAGTATATGATGTGGCATGAAATTATATTCACTTTTATAAATTATGTCAGTGTCAAGCTGTGTGCAAAATGAGAAACTAGAATTGAAATGCTTAAATATAGTACTGCCAGGATATTTTTTTTTCACCCAGATACTCTGTAATTTGTTTATGCTGTCTAGCTGTGGAATTTCTATTCCAAGGTTGTCCTGACAAAGTTGGTTTCTAAGTTTATTTTATTTGTAATTTTAACAATACTTGTGAAACTCACTCCCTGAAATTTTCGTACTTCTTTTGCCATCATGTTTCATGTTAGTTGGCTGACCCTTCCCTCTGGTGACAGGTATATTTTCTTGTATGAGACAATAACAAAATCAAAATTTGAGTTGCCATTGACAGAGGTAAACTCCTTTTCAGCAGACATTTCTGCCACCAAGCAATGTAACTTGTTTTTCTTTCATGCTGGTGTTGAAATTGACAGAATTTTGCTTCTTCCTTGCAGGAACCAATACACGATCGGATCTCAAGAAATGTTGAACTAGCATTATCATCCTTACGGTGAAGTTGATGCAAGTTCTCCTTTTTGACATTTTTCACTGGCATTTGATCTTGTGTGTAAGTAGACTGATCTGCAATGGAGCTTTTCTGCTTTTGGTCAATCTGGTTTCGGCGGGGCAGGCATAAGAAAGTGAACCTTGTGATCCCAGGAAACCCTGATAAACTGGATATTCCTTGCAGGAGAAAATCTTAATTAGAAGATTGTTCATTAGAAATCCTGCAGTATACGAAAATGATTGTTTCAAATGGGGTCATTGCGAAGCCATTGGCTCTCATGCTTGTTGACATCTGAAATGATTGTTTTTCAACTGATAAGGTGAATTTATGCCTGACTAATCCGATGACTGTTATGTTGCAATATGTTTTACCCAGCTTAATTATTTTTAAACTTCCTACACTGTCAAGATTCAACTTGCTGAGCGAAAGGATTGATTGCTCGGACGCTTTCATCCCAGATTACCATTATAGGAAAAAAAAGATACTATTATCTGAATTATGTAGTAGCATTGAGAACTTTCTTGGAATCTCACTCAACATATTAGGTTTTAGCATTATATGCCAATGATTATGAGCCTGATTTTTTCTTCGTAGGAAAACCATAAATTTAGGGCCACTCATTAAATACACTTGCATGCAGTGTTAATCATACTGAAAAACTATGAGGTAGTTTATACTGTTCACTTAGATTCAATGTTGCAATGGATATTGGGCAATGAATTTTTAAAAAAAAGAAGTTAATTTAGTCATCAAAACTTTTCTTTTTCTTTTTTGAGTTTAAATTAACATCCAATTGTAAATTTCTTTTTGGGAGAGGATTAAAGTGACAAATGAGGTAAAATAGATGGAACTTTGAAATCTGTTTTAAAAGTTTATTTGTAGTTCCTATCTCTTTAGCTATTAGATAAATGGTCTCATTAATTTTAAAAAATTAAACTATTTTCTCTCCATCTTTTAGAGATAAAAAAGGCATCCTTCTGTAGGAAAATTATTTTCTCTCCATCTTTTAGGGTAAAAAGATGGCCTCTTGTCACTGATTCAAAAGATGAGCAATGTTAAGGACATATTTCTTATACTTTCTCTTTTGTGTGTTAGTATCACTCTTGTCGAGGTGCTATCCAAGATCATACTGATTTTGGGTAGTGATAATGTAGATTAGTCAGGCTCTTCCATGCTTTACTCAAGATGATAATCCCTATTCAAAAACTGACAGATTTAGCTATCAATTTTTTTTGATTTCTTTTTTTAAAACATAACACTCTTTCTGTGTCATGTTCTTTATACTTATGAGATAAACAATATTTGAATGTACGTAAACTGAGTGGTGATCTTATAGGTGAAGGGTATTAGACAAATTCCTTAGCCTAAATGGCCATGAAGATTTTAGTGAGGGTAACGTTTAATGAAGAAGTACATATTTCAGGATATAGCTCTGACTTCGAAATTATTATACAATACATGTATTTTGGCCTTAAAGGGTTGTAGGGGGGATCATTCACATGGCATAAATATTCTGAATGGCCAATCCCAGTTTGTTCTGTATATTGAAAAAGTGTTTTCTTCAAGGCATTATAGTTATCTAAGGTCATCTTAGTAGAAATCAAATATTTGAGTATACAAGTATGCAACACTTATCTTGATAGGGTAGTCTTAAATATAATAAGGGGTCTAGATATTTTCATGTATACACTTCCTTACAAGTTGTTTTTTCACTTCTATATCAATATGGTTATATGGAGCTTGAGGTTTTTGGCGTGGAATAGTAAGATCGATGGCTAACTTCTAGCCCTATAACCTCAAAGTTAAAAACCAAATTGAAAGTTTATTGATAAAAAACTATCAGAGAAACCCAATTATAGCTACCCTATTACCACTGTCTTTAAATGAGATGTATTAAAAGATATTGAAACATCTGACATGTAGCTCCAAAATCCATGATGCCTCTACAACCACCTTATCCCACTTAGTACAAGCTAGATCTCACCTGTAAGTACCATACTGGTGCTGCAGGATATACCATTCACACTTGCAATGTCGCAGGATATACCATTCACACTTGCAATGTCTTTAAGAAGAAGCTCTTGTAGCTCATTAAAGCTAAGTGAATAATAATTTAAAGAAACTCTATATGTGAGTACAAGATCTATGCCCAATCATACTTTAAGAAGTGGGATAGTAAATGTGGTCGAGGTTGAACGCCTAACGAGTCCATAAAGTGTTGATGAATAGAGCTTGCAAGGTGATGAAGAATGCCACCTGATACAAGCACTCATAAACCATGTTGGGTACAAGTGGGTTATCTGAGCAAAAAAAATAAATAAATAAAGTTTTGCCTTTCTATCAACACCATTTACGTAGTTCCCTACAAGAGTTTTCTAAAGGAGGGAAGTATTGAGGTCATAAGATAGAGTCTGCTCTTACTCAAAAAGTAATTGCTTTTGTGTGATCATGTTTGCAAACATTTTGACTTTGTTTCAACCTATTTAAGTTTTGTTGGCAATTTGGCTCATAATACCACAAGATTTTCTTTATCAAATGGGCCTTTCGTTTTTAATAAGATCATATATTTTTGTTTTCATGAAGTGTCTTCACCCTTTTAACACATTTACACCCTATTTATAAAACCATTACACTAATAATTATTTGGTGTCTTCCTTTTTTTTCCTTCCAAAAACTATACATAATTTAATTTTTTTTCACAAAGATTTTTGGGAAATCAAAGTTTAGTACCAAAGCAAAAGTCAAATTGGTGTTAGCAAAATAAGTTATGGGAATTCAAGTGATCTCTATGACATGATAATTGAACAAATAATGAGAAACCATTTCGCATGGAAAATCTTATTGATCCTAAATGTCTGTGTTTGAAATGAGAAAAAGATAATCCTTGATGATCCTTTTAAAACTCTAAAATAACCCTTGTAGTTCTTGCTTGAATCTAAGAATTAACCCTAACTATGATCATACCTTATATTTGTGGGGCAAGTGCAAGAATAAAAGGCATTTCAAATCCATGAATGATCCTTAATGACTAAAGATACCCAAACAAAAGTAGGGGGCATAAAAGAATTCAAAATGGAAAAAAGGTTTGAGCATCTACTAACAAAATAGCAAATATAATGATAAGTGATCAAAATCCCAATAATGAGAAAAACAAAGGTGAAAAGATCAAACCAAATACTAATGGCATGTTTTTGGCGACACCATCTACTTTAGACACCATCCCATGACCTACCCAACACCACCAAGAACATCCCCTAGATAACATTTTTATCCAAGTGAAATTTTCCCCTATCTCTTTTTGAGTGCAAAACACCGACCAATGCATGCAAAATCTTTATGCTGTGGAAGAATTAATAAATTTTTGAATGGGGTTGGACCTGCATTAGCTCAGCACAAGTGCTTGGGTCGGGCCCAACCTAATGTAAAAAAAAGAGGACCAGGTCTGTTGGGCTGCTAGGCTGCCTAACCAGCCTAACACAACGCAACCCAGCCCAAACCATACAAATATAATATATAATAATAAAATAATATTATTTTAAAAAATAAGAAATATTTTTAAAATATTTTTGATTTTATCGCATGCTTGTTTTTTTTTAAAAAAAAATTTGTTCAATATTCAGGCCTTCGACATACATTGTAAAGATTTGAACCCAATAAAAAATACTCAATTTTCTCTCAAATTCCTAAAATGACAAAAAAAAAAAAAAATCCTAATTGAAAAACATAATAAATATTTTGTTTTCATGCATGTGGCCAAATCCTAGAACTTTTCCTAGTATATTTTCATAAAATAATTACATCTTTTTCTCATGTTTTAAAAAGCAAAAATAAATATTATAATCAATTTATAATTATTCATTAGAGTTTTGGTGAAATGTCAAAAAGATAAATAGTTCACGTTAAAAATCTTAAGAAAGAATAAATAGAGCCTTATGACCCCAACATGTGTCTATTACAACCAGTAAACCAATTGATCTTGCTTTATAGCCAAGCCCAAAAGAGATGGATCTAACAACTCACTAAACTCATGTTTACTTAGACTGAGCATGTGATTAAACCCAATTATATTGATTCTAGTAGCTTAGTAGATCCCACATTTACTTGGGCCCAACATGTTATTGAACCCAAGTATATTAGGTTTGACAACTCTCTAAATTCATGATTACTTGGGCCCAAGTCATTGTTGAACCAAAATATAGTGGGCTTGACAATTCACTAGACCCACTTGTTGATATTTTACTAGTTTAGTGGACCTGCTTTTAGACAATGTTTTAGGTATTTTCACAATTCTATTTTTAATAAGCTTAAATACTCTACAATTTGCTTCAGGGAAGCATGGTTTACAAGGGTTAAATTGGGTTAAATTGTAGGAATGATGCTTAGCTCTTAGGTTTGAGAAGTGGAAGCTCAACATGAAGAAAATGAAAATAATGAAAAATGATGATGGGAGCACGCCCCCTATTATAAATCAACTCAATGAATTTACTTTGTTTGCCCATAAATCTCCTCTTAACACCTCTTAAGCATGATAAAGCAAAAATTGTCTTACTTCACCTACTTGGGGTGGTTAATTGCCTTGGAAGCCTCCCTTTTTCTTTGGCTCTGTAGTTTTTATCCTAAACTTTCTTTATCCAAGCATAAATTGTGTTTCTTTGAGACTTGCATATAAGATCTTGATGCTTTCACAAGTCCTAATGCCTCTTGTGTACCCATAACTTGCTTTTTACAGC
Organism: Salix viminalis; assembly: GCA_029228465.1. Classification (NCBI taxonomy): domain Eukaryota; kingdom Viridiplantae; phylum Streptophyta; class Magnoliopsida; order Malpighiales; family Salicaceae; genus Salix; species Salix viminalis. The sequence goes on from CM055442.1 coordinate 3,821,516, forward strand.
AGTTGATGTACAACAACATAAACATAGTGATATTTGTTAAGAAATCATCTTACTTAAAAGTTTAAGTTGTTAGGTGAGATCTTTGGAATATGATTTATATTATTCTCTAACACACCCTCTCAAGTGAAAGGTCTTTGGGCTTGAAACTTGGACACATACCCACTCTACCTTGTTCTTGATTTTTATCAAATATATTGAGGGTGGTGAAATTCGAACTTCGTGACCGCTGGGTCAATAAAGTTCTGATACCATGTTATGAAACCATCTTACCTAAAAGCTTAAAGCTGTTAGGTGAGATCCCTAAAATATGATTTATAGTATTCTCTAACAATATAAAACTTTGTAACTTGATCACATGCATTTTTCATCATCAACTATTGAAACAAATTATAATTAAAATGAACTAATCTAACCGTTTGACTTGAGCAAATTGAGAGTTTGCAGTATATTATGAGCTCAAACATTAAGAAGAAAAGAGTTCTTAGTATGAAGCAGTCCTATTGTTCACTCATTAGCAGAGTAAATTCCCACAAACCACAACCACTTTAATCCACCTATACTACAGATTGATCATTATGCAAAGGTTTAGCTATGGGAATCTCCAAAATTTGTGTTGTTTTCTTCGGAGGTACGACTACAATGCCTGTAATCTTCTCTGTGGTCTTGATAATAACCAAGAACAGAATTCTGTATAGGACCACCATTCCAAGCAAAATGGCAAGATCGACCCACTTGGAGAGACCCATTTCAACCTGCCATTGATCTCTCAGAATTTGCTCACCGTGAATAGTCTGCGGCCATCCAGCTTGATTGCTAGTAAATGTTAGACCTTCAAATTCGTTCTTGAACATTCCTTGGTAGGCATACTTATGGAAGGCAATGTAGTACATGGGATACTTCCAGAATGTTTGAGGGAGATCACCCGGCAACCTAAAGAATCCCCCACCTAAAATCATGAAACCTTGAATCCCTGCTCCTGTTATTATTCCCATCAGAAAATTTGGCACTAAACTCGCAACAGTCATCATTAAGCTCTCAACCAGCATCATGCAAGCAAACAATACTAAAATGAAGTATATGAAGTGTTCGTATCCTTTGTGAAGTCCAGGAAGGTAATAAACTATTGCTCCAGGAACTAGTGATGTCAGTAACAAGTATGGCAGAGAAGAGAAGGTATTGCCTAATACAAAGGCAGTGACACCATAGTGCCCATTTAATCTTTCTTGTTCAAATACCTGAATTGATCCAGAGGAGAAAAAATACATCAGCATTTGTTAGTAATTTGGAACAAAAATGTTTGCACTGTTGGATCATTAATTTAGATTGGTTATAGATACATTTGTTAATGATAGCAAAGATTGTGCTCATTTTGGTTATTTTTGCAAAACATAATTATAAGGTTATACATATAGCCAAAGTAGGGAGGTTGTTGGATCATTAATCCAATGTAGAGCTTATATGAGAATAATTATGTGTTTGTGAATTGTCAAATAAAGTGGCAGCCTAATTAAAATAAATGATCTGCTAAGTATTTTAGGCAATTGAGATTAAAATGTTATTCCTATTTAGTGCTGAGCTAAAATAGGAATACCAAATGGGTAGGAATGTCAAAAGGCATGAAATACCAAAAGATACCTTGTTACCTATATATATGGTCATGGTCCCCAGATTACACGTCCATCTTCATTCTCATTCTAACATCCCATTATTAGAGAGAAAATAAAGTTAAGGTAGAGAGAATCAAAGGGCTCTCAAAGGAAAACGTGTTAATCTGGAAGGTCATCCATACGACTCTAAAGAATGACTTTCAGATATGGATTCAGCTACGCTTCCGCTTTATTGTTCATGCGTTCTTGATAATTCAACATGAATATTTCTATATGTTATGAAATCTAGTTCTAACATGCACTGCATATACTTTATGTACTTTATGTACCTTCATATCTTCTACAAAAGAAGGGAATCCACCGATGGTCATGAACGTTAAGAAAGAAGATATGAACATCAGCAGAGAACCTCTAGCCTGTATAATTGACACGGTAACGATTATTTTCAGGTTTCATGCCAAGTTGTTGTAATATAATCAAATCAAGGGTTGAGTTTTATGTTTATTTCATACCTGAATTGAGTCATAACTAGATCCAAGATTGTTAAACAAAGTGGCAAGGCCTAATGATAATAACACATAGATTGCCACACGCAGCCAATAATACCCGAGATCGCGATACATGTTCACAAAAGATCTTCTTGTAAGAACAAGACACTGTGTACCGAAGTTAGAACGACTTCTCTCCACTAACGTTCCGCAATTCTGCATCCAATATTCAAAATTTGTATATGTAATATTAAGTATATATTAATTGGAAATTCGAAAGTAATTAGTGTCTTACCTTTTTACATATTTCAGTTGCTAGTCTTTTAACCTGTTGATAATTGTCCGACGATTGATACGCCTTCGTAAGAGTATTGATGGCTGCTTCTGCAGTAGTTGCATCTTCTACACCTTGTTCAAGATCCTGTCAGGATATAATCGGGATCTTTGTGAATATTTTAAGATGAATCTTAATCACCAAGGTGAGACCTTAGAATATGATTTATATTATTCTCTAACATACATTCTTATATGAAAGCTCTTTAGGCTTGAAACTTGTACATTTTTATCAAATAGAATGAGGGTGGTGAGATTCGAGATCTTGACCGTTGGGTCAATAAGACTCTGATATTATGTTTAGGAACCGTTTCACCAAAAAACTTAAGCTGATAGGTGAGACCTTAAAATTTGATTTATATTATTCTCTAACAAAAACAACATACCCTTTCGAAATCTTTGTTGATAGTTTTCAGGAAATGATCAGATGGATTCTGGAGAGTCGGGCATGGAAAACCATTCAAGGTAAAAAACTGCATGGAAACAGAAGAAGAAGGATAAGTCTAGCAATTATTTTTCTGTAAGATGTACATCTACTGGATCAATTAATCCTGTAAAAGTTTTGATTCACAGTTAATTACCTCATTTGCTTCAGAAGCTGGGCCAAAATACACAACTTTACCAGCACAGAGAAGGCAAAGACTATCGAAGAGCTGAAAAACATCACTGCTAGGCTGATGAATGGATGAAATGACAGCTCTTCTATTTCCATCTTTCTGGTCCAACCTTGCAATTCTGCTCATGACATAATATGATGCTGCGCTATCAAGCCCACTCGTCGGTTCATCAAGAAATAGAAGCTTCGGATGTGTCAGAATCTCTATGCAAATGCTCACTCTCCTCTTTTGACCACCACTAATTCCTTTAGAACCCCATCCACCAATTCTTGTATTCATGGCATCTTGTAACCCCATTTCTCTTATAGTCATCTCTGCTCTCTCTTTCTTTTCTGCCATTGACATTGAATCTGGCAACTGAAGCTGAGCTGAGTAGTACACAGCTTCTTTGACCGTTAATGTTGTAATTAAGGTGTCATCTTGAGTAACATAAGCCTGTGTGCATAAAATGAAATAAAAAAGGGAGCCTTTTAGAAAACAAATATTGGTTGATGATTATTCAATTTTAGATCATGATACAACACCATTCTTATATTTTATCATCATTTTCTTTCCTTTTTATTTTGTTCTAACCATAGTTGTCAATTTCATTCCGTTTTGGTCGAAACAGCCAAAATATTTTGTACTAGTTAAAAAAAGAGATAAGACAATGTCGTTTTTACCTCGGTTTAAATTCCAGCTTGTTCCGTATTTTTTGAACAAAATCCGGCCGAAATGTACCGGTTTCGTTCCACCTGTTCTGTTTTGGCCAAATAGTGTTTTTTTCAAATAATGAATAATTTTACAATATCAATCATATCTCTTAATCCGACCGTTAGATTAAGATGAAATTTTACGAGAAGTCTCTTGATATATTTATATATATTATGTTAAAATTTCATAGTAATCAGAGAATATAATGACCTTGCGAGATTGATGATGACATTCTCGTAATATTATACATGCTCATAATTTTGTTCAGAAAAATCATTTTATTGTATCTTTTTTTAGATTAAATTGTATAGTTCTAAATAATTTTATTTTTGGATTTGAACTAATTTTTTTTGAATTAATACACACACACACACACACAAATAGTACAACCCCGAAACGGCATGCAGAAACACTCCGAAACCAAAATATTCCATTTCAACTGAAAAAACAAAACACCAACCGAAACGGTATTGACAATTTTGGTTCTTACCGATGTACCATAAGCCAGCCTTTGTTTTCGACCATTGATTAGAATGTCTCCTGTTTGTCTTGCGTTTGAACTCAGTCTCCCTGGAACATAAACTCAACGTCAAAATTATATAACCTGGTATCTTCATTCTATTCACCACAGCTACCTTTTCTGAATGGATCATCATCAAAATGAAAGGCCGAAACCATCATCATCAAAATGAAAGGCCGAAACCATGGAAATTTCCAGTTTGCAAGTATTTCAAGTGTGGAAATAGCCACTAGTGATTAAAACATGGAATTATATGGCTTAACAGCTTGGCCGATTAGTGAGTCACCTGCTAATGCATCAAGAAGTGTGGACTTGCCACAGCCTGATGGACCCATTATAGCCATGACCTCTCCAGGCTGGGCGTAGCCAGTTAGACCCTGAAGGATTGACTTACTTCCCCTTTTCCCATTGGAAACAGTCACCCACAAATCCTCCCATGTCAGAAAAACACCGCCGTGATTAGTGGCTCCTCCCCCTCCTCCTCCTCCTCCACTGCTTGGCATAGAAACACCAGTACCTTCTACTTCTAGCGTGGCATTGATTTCTTGGTTATAACGCATAGATGGTGGAGTTGATTGCTGAGAAGGGCGAGGAAGATAAGACATGGTGGAGTGTTTGAGTTGAGACTTCAGAGTTACCAAGGAAACTGAGTGGTGTGTGTTTCGTAGGCAATGGCCATGAAAAAGACTAGTATTTATAATGGTTTATAGGGTCTGGTCTTCGTGCTTCTCGTTTGCCAATGCAATGAATCAAGGTAGTCAATTTCATTTTTTTTTATGTCATTTGTTTTTTTAATGGGAACATAATATTTCAGTTTTGGAGTGTTTCAGCGTGTTGTTTCGAGGTTGTATTGTTTATGTGTGTGTATATATAATTAAATATATTAATTCAATTTTTTTAGTTCAAATTCAAAATAAAATTATTTAGAATGGTGCAATTTAATCTAAAAAAAAAAACACAATAAAATGATTTTTCTGAACTTACTTATGAAGATGTATAATATTACGAGAATGTTATTATCAATCTTGCAAGATCATTATATTCTATTATTGCTCTCAAATTTTAACATAATATATAAATATGTCAAGAGACTCCTCATAAAATTTCATCTCAATCTAACGGTTGGATTAAGAAATTAGATTGATATTGTAAAATTATTCACTATTTAAAAAAAATACTATTTGGCCGAAACAGAATGAATAGAATGAAACCAGAACATTTCAGTCGGTATTTGGCCGAAAAATTTGGATTAGGCCGGAATTAAATCGAGATAAAATGACGCTGTTTTATCTCATTTTTTTAAATAGTACGTAAACATTTTTGTCATTTCGGCCGAAACAAAATAAAACTAATGACTCCGCTCAGAATATTCGATAAAATATAACTGATAAATATATTTTATTTATTTTTGAGTTTTTTTTATTATGTGAAAGTCTTGGATCATTATTTAAGTAATTCCTAGCTTGAGTCAACTTTAATTATAGTGGTGTAACTCATGGATTTCACGTATAGCTTTTTTTTTAAATAATTATTATTAAACAAGAAAATAAGAAAGAATAAAAGATCTATCGCATCATCAACAAAATAAGTTTATAAACAACAAATAAATGAAATTAATGTTAATTGTTTTGGGTCTGCTGATCACACAGAAAGCCGTAGTCTTGGAAACTCTAGGTGTAAGAAACAATAAATCGTTTTTCTCGTGGATGGAAGCTTACATGTATAAAGTCATTTGTTACATGGACATTTATTTAAAAAACAATATTAGGCATGTAGCTTGTTTTAATGTGTTTTTTAACATAAAAAATTTAATTTGTAAATTAAAAAGCTTATGCAAGTATTTAATTAAATAAATGAAAAACATTATCATGAACAATAATAAAATAAACAATTAAAAAATTAAGAGATAGATGTAGATCAAAATATTTAATCATACAAAATGAGATATTCATCCAATTATGTTTATTGAATTGCTTACTTAAATCAATAAAAGATAAATCTAAAATCTAAAAACTCATGATTTAGAAGATAAACAAAAATGAAAATAGCTTACCAAACTCACGGTCTAAAAAAAAGATTTGCACATGCAATGGCCTAACACATCAACAACATTTTTTTTAAATAAATATTTTTATTTTGAAAAATAAATTTTATTTGTATAAAACCAAAAAAATATTACAAATTATTTAGAATAATATCTTGAAAAATTAAACACAAACAAAACAATTTTATTGAATTTCTTACTTGAATAAACAATTTTAAGAAAAAACTAATATTAAACAATGACATGCAAAATCTATAACCTGAATCATGAAACTAGGATTAAAAAAATAAACACATAGAAAAAAAATAAAAATAATCACAAAACGAATATTTTAAAAAATAAATACAAAATAATAAGATTATACAAAGTTGGATCTCCAATAAATCAAATGTCAAAAGGTGAAATCATGAAAAAAAAATCAATTATAGAAAAACATCTAAAAAATCGAGGGAGAAAAAAATTTAAGTAGAGGGCAAATAAAAAATTTGACTTGACCTGTACTTTCCAACATATTGTATTTATTTTTTAAAAAAAAACTTCAGTATAAAGGGTATTTTGGTATGTGATTTTACATAATAAAAATTATAAGTGTAACTAAATTTTATCCAAACATCTAATAATCTTATATTTAAATAAAAAAAATATCATTAGCAATAACTAAAAGAGAAAGTGGAAAAGTTGAGAGATTGATATAGATCAAGATATTTGATCTCGCAAAAGAAGACATGAATATGAGTGAATAAAATAAAGAACATTCATAAATATTATAACAAAATAAATAAATTTTACAAAACAAAGTTTATTTGTATTAAATAAAACAAGAAATTTGCAAAAATTAAATACAAATATAGTTTTTTTTTAAAGATCTTTATCCAATACAATCTTGCAAATCCCGTGATCTAAGTAATGAGTCGAGACAAACTGATAGAAAAAGAAATCAAAAGTAATCACAAAACCATTTTTATTAAAAAAAAAGAATGTAGAATGACTAAACCATAAAAGGGAATGAGGAAAAAATGACTTCCTAACCATATTAAAAATTGAAAATTGTGACCCATATCATTAAATTGGAATCATGATAAATAGAAAAACCATGAACCCCAATCTTGGACAAATAAAACACCAAAGGATGTAACAAGAAAAATAATCGACCACATAAAAAAATTGTAATTTAAAAAAATTAGGATGAAAATGAAAATAAAAAATAAATTTGAAGAAATCTAAAAAATTAAATTAGAGGGTTAAATTGAAAACAAAACTTCAACAGAAGCAAAAAGAAATCAAAAGAATGAGGGCTAAATTGGAAAAAAATTAAAACAACATAAACTTTCATTAAAGGATGAAATTCAAATCAATAAAACTCTAACAAAAAAGCCAATGGTGAAAATAAGAAATCAAAAGAATAAAGATCAGTGAAAATAAACAATATCTGACAACTTTTAATTTAAGGACTGAATTGAAAATCATAATTTTTTTTTCTAAAAGGGGTACAGACAAAAATAAAATAAAATAAAATAGAAAGGAATGAAATTGAAACTCTTTGTCTGTCCAGCAAAGTGATTGAGACATCTAACCTTCGACGCAACAAATGAACCACACATTCTATGACTCGCCAACCCAAAACTTATCTTCAATAAATTATTTGATTCACTACCACAAATTACCAATGATGGAATTATTGACGACATTGCTAATTCTTTGTTGGAAATAAATTACGTGATTAATTCCATAACTAATTAGTGATAGAAGACTAAATTAGGATTAAAATGGAAAAAAAAATTCCCTTCAATAATCTCGTTAAAAATGTTTTAAAAAACTTAATTTCTTTAAAACATTTTTCATCCGTAATTTTGTATAAAATATTTTATATCCCTCCAAAAATTTCACATTTTGATTTCTCTCTAAATAAAAATTATTGAAAAAAAATGAAATACCATCTCACCCTCCATTTCAAAAACCCATCACTTATTTAATTCCAGTTGTCTCTCTTTCTATTTTCTTATTCTTCCACTACTAGAAAATCTACGAATACATACATAAATATTTACATAATATTTCTATTGGTATTTTGTTGTAAACTTTATCGGTGGTGTTTTTCTGTTATCTTATCCATCGGTAAACACCAACCAAAACATTCTACTGGTATATTCCAATGGAATTATAATAAAAAAAATAAATATAAATAAGATGACATGTGACATACTATTACTAACAGAAAGTGTTCGTTGATATATGCTAATAGTAAATATAGCGAAGGAATTACAGTAGGATTTAAAAAATCCTGAAAGTACGATAATATGACATTGTTACTAACAAAATATATATTTGGTTAATTTATAAGTATGATGAATGTTTTAATTTATTATAATGATGAATTGTTTTTAGTTTTTTGAACTGTTATTTATAATGTGAGATGTTTTAATTTTTTATTTTCTACTAAACTTTAATGTAAGAAAAAAAACCAATTTGATTTGATATTAATACTGAAACATGGAATATTAATTGATTGGAGACCTCTTTCATTAAAAACAAACAAAATAAAAAATCTACTCATTTAGTGTTTGTTTAGCACTATGTTTTAAAAATATTTTTGAAAAAAATAAAAAAAAATTATTTTTATTTTTTGTTTCAAATAATTTTTTTTTGTGTTTTTAAGATTAATTTATTATGTCAAAAATATTTTTTTTTTATATTTTGATATGTTGATATCAAATATAATTTTTAAAAAATAATATTTTGATATATTTTTGAATAAAATATATTTAAAACAATCTCAACCACACTCTCAAACAGTCCCAAAATATTAGTGGCTAAGTCTTTATTTAAAAGGGAGAGATTTTTTACTTTGTGTCTTTTTTATTTTAATCAACAATTTATTTTGTAGTTAAAGTTAACTACAATCTTTTTAATTTTATTTGAATCTCTACTTGTTAGAGAGGATATTTGCTCCTCATTTTTGAATCTTACAAAAAAATTTAGTTATATAATCTTTCATTATTTTATTTAATCATTTCATTATCTTCCCCCTTGATTATAATTTATACCTTGTATTTTGTATTAAAGTGTAACCTTTTTCCAATTATTATTTATTTTAGACTCCATAAATAAAATGTTTCTATTATGGTAGTGTCAAGGTAGCCAACTAGGAGAACATAATAAATATTTTTAAAATTAGCTCATAAGCCAAGTCATTTCTTAAATGAATACCATATAATATATAATTAATAAGTTTATAAATGAAAATTAAATACTAAGTTTTTAATTTATTTTAGTAGTGGACGAGATATATCTATGATGAATGGAAGTGGAACTGAAAATATTGGTTTATTAAATGATTCTTAGCGGGTGTTTGACAAGTGTTTCAAAAGTGTTTTTTGAATATGTTTTTACTTTAAATTATTTTTTTGGTGTTATTAGATTATTTATATGTGCTGATGTCAAAAATAATTTTTTAAAAATAAAATAAAAATATTATTTTAATATATTTTTGAACAAAAAAAACACTTTCAATATACTAATGTCTTTTATGTACCCATGACTTCTTACAACATTGGATACTGCAACATAAATAATGAATTGGTATAAGAAATTGTAACTTAGTGTTTATGTTCCCTGTACTACAAATTGATCCCTATGCAAAGGTGTATCAGGTATGAGAATCTCTATGATTTGTGTTATTTGCATAAGAGACACCCGGTACGGGTGCAATGGTTGTGCACTATTAGAGATGATAGTTTTTTATTTTTTGTCTAATAAAAAAAATTATTTGGTAACTTAAATAATTTATATATTTTATATTAGATATTGTTAAAAAAATCAGTCTCATCCAAAAAATTAAACTGTTAGATGAGATTCTAATATAAAATATTTATAATTCCCTAACACATCTTCTCAAATGAAAATTATTAGAATTTGAGTCTTTCACAAACTCACGTATCAAATAGAATGAAAATGATGAAATTCAAAATTATAACTAGTTGCTCAATAATTCTTTAATACCATATTAAAGAATATTCTTATCCAAAAACTTTTCTAACAGACCTCATATGCAATTATATTTCAAACATTGTTTTTGTATAAGCTAAATAAATTTATGAAGACTTACTTTATTCATTATTTCAAACAAATCTCATTTAAAAATTTAAATTGTTATATGAGATCATAAAATATTATTAATATAATTTTTTAACACACCTCATACGCAATTATATTTCAAACATTGTTTTTGTGTAAGCTAAATAAATTTATGAAGACTTACTTTCTATTCATTTTGCATGCTGAAATCCATCTCAAGATAATTTTAACTAAATGTATATTTTTTAAAAAACACAACTAAAAATATTTTGTTAAACCCTAATATTTTTAAACATCAATACCAAAAGCTACCTTATTGTGGTCGTTTAATAACCAAGAGCAATATTTTCTATAGAACATTGATGTTAAAATCACGATTTAACTCGTAAAATCATACGATTTAAGTCCTTAAATCATATGATTTTACGAGTCAAAAGAATAAATCTGATAAAATCAAGTAGAAAAATTAGTTCTTATTAAAATTGAAACATAATAGTTAAATTTGATCATAATCGTAAAATCAGATCCGATCAGTCCAATTTTACGATCCCAAAGCTATATTCATGCAAATTTTGCCTCTTTTTGGCTGTCCCTTCCACGCCTTTGTTACTATTCAACATAAATCAAATTCAATAATTCCGAGATAAAGATTATTAGGGAACAAATTTGGTATACAAATTATTTGAAAATAAAATTTATTATGGCCCAATAAAAATTTAGTTGAAGATTTGTTCTTGAATTATTAATTTTTGGATAGCGACAATACACATGCATCACGATTTTTTTTTTTGTAGCCATGCATTTTACAATGCTATTTATTTCCATCAACCACTACCTACCACGACTACAAATAAGATGAGTAGACCAGCAAAACATGAGGGTACGTGGTCAACAGCAATAATTAGTTTTGTCAAACTTTAAAGGGTGATTTACATTATAAATTAAACACGTTTTATTTATGTTTAACGTGTCTAACAATGTGTTTTTCATGTATTGTCGCCATCATGGTAGATACATCAATTACACAATCCGTGTTCGGCATGAACATTGGACACTTTCTCCTTGTTTTTTAGTATTTTTTATTTAAAAATATATTAAAATAATATTTTTATTTTTTTTTGAAAAATTATTTGTAATATTAATATATGAAAATAATTTAAAAATATTAAATTTATTTAATTTTAAAAAATAAAATAAAAAATATATTTTTTTTAAAACATTTTAAAATACAACGAGAGATAGAGCAATACTTTCGTATGACATGCCCGAGATGCCAAAGTCTATTCTTTGTTTTTGTACGAGATTCGTATTTAGCCATCGATGTTTAAACATGTCACTTCACTTTGAAAAGTATTAATTTTGTTCACATTCTCAAGTAATCAAATGTCCCTTATTATATTTTTTAAATAATAATAATAATAATAATTTGTATAAAAACTTTTATAGTTTTATCGTTTTCTCTCATTTTTGTAAAGATTATATTTACATTTTATAATTTATAAATTATATAACATTTTATGTCAGCTTTAAAAAATAAACTAAAATCATTTATAAAATTGTTATTATTATATTTCATTCAAATTAACCACCACTGACTTGGTGTCTGGGAAACAAAAAAAAATATTTTTGAAAAAAAAATTGAATTTGTTTTTCTGAAATTAATTTTTTTTATGTTTTTAGATTATTTTAATGTGTTATTATCAAATGTTTTTTTTTAATATTTTAATATATTTTTTAAAAAAATTATTTTAAAAAAATAATTTTAACCACGCTTTTTTCCAAACATAAACTATATGCCTACATGATTGTTTGGGAATATAGTTAAAAGTACTTTTAATTTTTTTAAAAATTTATATTAAAATAATATTTTTAATTTTTTTAAAATTATTTTTAATTTCATTATATAAAGATAATCTAAAAATACCGTAAGTCTAGACAATGTTAGTGCAGGATTCGTTTCACCAAGCCATGCTGCCTGTTTATTAAGGAAAAAAAAGGCTTCTATCATTTAAGAAATGAGCAAGGCAAGCATTGCCACCACACCCAAAATCTGGCTTTTAATATGGCAGAGAAAGGTTTCTCGATAATTGTTTTTTTTTTAAAGATTTTGTTTGCTTAGTTTAATTTCTTAATTATTTAGGACTTCATGTATATGATAGTTTTGTAATATGAAGCATTATTTATCAAAATTATAGAGAGAAAGCAAACAAGAGAGAAAATATTCAATAAAATAAACATACATCTCGAATCATTTTTTATTTTTATTTTTAAGATTTATAATTCTATATTGTTGTGCTTACACTTTAACCACACTTCAAACCACATTGGAATTAAAAATAACTTGAATTTGTT
>CM055442.1:3834743-3904983 GCA_029228465.1 Salix viminalis
CAATTATAAAATGCTCTAAAAGAGCTCAGACTTTTACTGTAGCCATAGAGACAATTCACTGTGGATTGGCTATTTATCGGCCGTGTGTTGCGCGAGTTCGTCTGCCTTTTTAATTTTTGAACAGTGATTTAAAGATTTTAGCCACGGTAATAAGACAAAATAGGGCTCGGTTGGGCGGTAAAAAGGGCTGGGGGTGAGGGTCATTCCTGTAATTGCACGCGTACGGACCGGACTCTGGTCCGCCACACTTTTTTTTTTAAATATATTTAAAATGGCTAATTACCGTTCTAGCCCCTAATAAGACAAAAACATTGATTTCGGTACAGGGGCAGTACGGTAATTGACCTTTTTTTATTTTAATTTCTGTCGGTTTTGTCAGTGAGTGTTTCGCACGCGCCAGGCTTTTTCACGCCCCACACCCTCTTTAGGCGGCGCGTGCGGTGTCCTCCAGTGGCCGGAGGCGAGATTCCGCCGTGTAGATCGATGCGTCTCTGCGTGGTCTTCCTCTCGCGGTGGCGCGTGTACCCTAAAAAGGCCCGTGGACGCGCCAGAGGCCAGTTAAAGCCGCCGGCCACGTTTCTCTCTCTCTCCTGCATGTAAAAGTGCAGAAGAGTCCCCCATTTTGTGATACTTTTCACTTCGGTCCCTTGACTTTCGATTTTGTTTTCTGTCCTGATTTTGGTTGGATAAGTTTTGATTTAGTTCGATTGGGTCCTCCAATTGGAATTGATTGAATGTCAATGTTTCACTTCGGTCCTCCTTCTTTTAATTTTCGGATTGGGTTTAAATTATTCAATAAATATAGTACAGAAGTTCCGATTTCTTCAATTGGATCCTTTTATTGAAATTGATAATATATTGAATTTTCATTTTGGCCCTTATAGTTTTAATTTTTGATTTTAATCCCTTGATAAATTGATATTTGTGTTTTATTTTCCATTATAATAATAATAATAATAATAATAATAATAATAATAATAATAATAATAATAATAATGATAATAATTATAACAATAATAATATTTTTTTTCCTTACTCTTGTTAACGTGTTTATGTTTTTTTCTCTCAATAAAAATAATGATGATAATAATGATAATAATAATAATAATAATAATAATAATAATAATAATAATAATAATAATAATAATAATAATAATAATAATTTTTTTCCTTACTCTTTTGTTAATGTTTCTCTCAGGATAATTTGATAATTTTTATTGTTTTAACAGTGATAACAATGATAAAAAAAAATTGTTTGATCTTCTGTTGAGGTTTTTAGGATTTTTTTGCTCTTTCATTTTTTTCTTGCATTATAATAATAATAATAATAATAATGATGATGATGATGATGATGATGATGATGATTTAATCTTTTAGATTTTCAAATAAAATTAATTTTTTTATCTTTTATTTTATTTTTTATCAATTATTTTATTTTTTTATTTGCTCTTTTGTTAATGTCTTAAGCTTTTTTTTTTGCCTTTGATTTAATTTCATTTTCTTCCTGTTATTAAAGCAATAATAATAATAATAATAATAATAATAATAATAATAATAATAATAATAATAATAATAATAATAATAATAATAATAATAGTTTTAGTATTTGTTCCAACGTGCTTTTTTATTAATATTTTTTTTTTGTTTCCCTCTTAAATATGTTCAATAGTGTTTAATTTTTTGACAATAATAATAATGATAATTTTAAAAGTTGAGACTTCGATATTATTGTTATTATAATTGACGATGTAGATACCTTTGAGTATACCAAATTTGATATATTAAAATATTATATTTTAATCTTAACAGCTGTAAATATTATTTTTCTCGCCCGCACTACACCCGCAACGTAGTGCGGGCACTTGACTAGTTTCTCTCTATAAATTCTTTGATATTTCAAGAAAACATGGAACTGCTAGCTCCAGAGATACTTCAACAAGGAACTGTGCCATGATGATTTCATTAAAGAAATTAGAAAGGAATGGGATTTTTTATAGCTAGGTGAAAATGGAAAATTTGATTGGAAATGGAAAACAATTTCTTACATAGAAATTTGTCTATTGATTGTTTAGTATTCAAACAAGGAAAAGCAAGTATTGAATCCTAATTTGATCATTATCATCAAAGTCATAAGAATTAAGTCCTTGAAATAGCTACGAGGTATTTTGTTCCTGACAAGTATTTGTAAATCAATTGTATATATTGTATTCTTCATTGACATTATGACTTTTATAGGTTTTGTTATATTTGATGATAATGTGTAGGCTGGTTATTATAAAGTGACAAAAATAATGAAATGTCTTACTTTGGAAAGCATTTATACTATCAAAAGTTCTTATTTTTATCAGTATTTCCTTGTTAATTTCAGTGCTCTAATTGCATTTATTACTAAGAGCATCTCCAATGGTAAAATTCATTTTGGAGAGCTAAATTGATAAAATGGCTTTTTGAATAGTGTAAGTATACCTTTTTTGTCTATGTGTATTGCAATGGTAAAAACTATTTAGAAGAGCTATTTTTTTTATATCATTTTAGATATAGTATAATTATTTTGTATATAATATAATTATGCAGATAATTATTCAATTAATATAAGTAATTTATATAATTTAATAATTGCTTTTAAAAAACCCTCAAGCATTATAATTATTAAATTTTTATTTATATTTAAATAAAAAAAGTACCATAAACACTTTATTGGTTAATTTTATATGATATGAAAATTCCGAAAAGGCTGATTATAATTATGTTGAATCAGGAGTTTCCATTTCGTGGGTTCCAAACAACTTCCTTTTTCTCCCAAATTTACTAGCGCCATAAATTTACAAAGACATTCAACAAGCATGACATAATTCTGAAAATATTTCGACGTAAAGCACCTGAAGTTTAGCTTTTATATATTTTAAATCGTAAAGACACCACCTTTTCTCTTATTTTTGACGTTATTTCTTTCCTCTGTGTCGTAACCCAATTTTTGGGTTACTCCCCAAAATAAAATAAAAATGACAAAAATAAAATAAAAATGACAAAAATAAAATAAAAGGAGCCAGCGTGGGTAGAAAAAAATCAATTTGGAAATTTTGGTTGTTTTTGCAAGTTCAATCATATCTCTTTTGTTCCAAAAATAGAGGAAAATACAGATTTAAGGCAAAACTAATTTATCATTGGATAAATCTGTGTAAAAATTAAGTTGAACAAAATAATTATATTTATTTATTGTGAGGACTGAAAGCCCAGTCCACTCAGGGTGGGCTGTCAGCCCAGCCAAAAAAAAATAATTTAAAAAATAAAAATTAAAAAAAAAGTATTTTTATTTTTTTACTACTATTATTAGTACAACAAATTCAAAAATATAAAAAATGTATTTGTTTTTTGTGCATACGGCCAAATTCCATGATTTTTCCATACATATTTTTTGTAAAAATTATGTTGCATCTTTCTCATATTTTGAAACGAAAATTGGATATCGTAACCGGTTTATGATTCTCCATTGGAATTTGCCTAAAATATCAAAAATAATTATAAATATTTTTGTTTCATCTATCAGGGTATAAATTTACATTGTAAAGTACACCCGCAGATAATTTTTTTTACTATGGTGTAAAATTACATTGTAAAGTACACCCGTAGATAAAAAAAAGATTTTTACTACGGTGTAAAATTACATTATAAATTACATTCGTAGATAAAAAAAACTTATAACTGCGGTGTAAAATTACATTGTAAAGTACACCCGCAGACAAAAAAAATGTTTTTTTGAAAATGTAGTGTAAAAGTTTTAACTTAGAAAAACAATCAAACAACAATGCAGCTTATCTTAGTTAGGGTGCACTGGGGGTGATGCGTCTTCCCCTTGCATAACAAGTCCCCTTACCCAAGACTCTCGCAGACCAATAGGTTTCCTAGTGACCGTAATACTAGGTGGCGACTCCTAATAATTATAGTCGTAAATTTTATGGCTATAAACAACCCCATTTTCACCGCGCGCCGTTGTCTCCCTCAAATCAAAGGGACATGGCGGGGCGTGAAGCGAGCACAAAAATCGCCGTCGCGACAGATGGCGACTCCACTAGGGACATAGCTGGACTGAGCTTTGTTGTTTGATTGTTTATTCCCTAGTTCATATTTTTACACGCATTTTACTGCTTTTTCATCATGTATTTTAATTTCCTGAATAAACCCAGATTTAAGTTAGGTGGGGATTAGCGGTCTGCCTCATGACTTTCAGTCGGGGTTCAGATTCGTGAAATGTCCAACTATGAACTGAGTGTTTACTTGATAATGGCGGTCATACTATGTCCTACATTTCATGTAAACCCCTACACCACCTTCACGTGAGGCGGTCACTGGGCAGTTCATAGACCTTTGAGACCAGGTAGAAAGCTTACCCCTCATATAATGACTTAGAACTTGCGTTTGATTATAAACTCCCCGATAATTTACCGATGTTCATGTACATACATTTGCATCCATATGTACCTATCATTTTGCATAACATATCATCAGCAGGTTAAAATATAGGTCCTCGAAGAGCTCCTACCACTAGACTCCAACAGAGAAATATGGAGGACGCATAGCGTGCACACCACGATGCTCATTTTCAAGAAGAATTGGATTCTCTGAAAGCTAGTGTGGCTAGTCTTACCAGCTTACTCGAGCAAGCACTGAGAAATGCCTCTGGCGAGGGTCCTTCAAGTAGACCCACAGCGGCTACTCAAACACAAGGAATGAACCACCAAGAAAAGGTGACATGAGTTTAGGATCCGCAACAAAACCCAAGAACTACTATTTCCGCTACCATTGCCTTTGAATGAGATGTATCAGAAGTTGGTAAGCATTAAGCAGGTAGCTCCTGAACCTCAGGCACCTTTGCAACCACCTTACCCTGATTGGTACAAACCCGATCTCACTTGCGAATACCATGCTGGAGCTGCAGGGCATAGCATTCACACTTGTGGTGCTTTCAAGAAGAAGCTCATGCAATTGATTAAAGCGGGGTGGATATCATTCGAAGAAAATTCAAGTCCTGCATCCAATTAGGCTTCACGAAAATAGGGTATCAAGTGTCCGCACCATTAAAGTAATGTCGGCAAAGGCAAAAGCTTTTGAAAGGGAATGTGCCGATATCAGGAGATGAAGTCTACTTCCATGATTTCCTCTTGTTTTGGTCATGTCCGCACATTATATTCCTATTTTGACTTATCGACAATTTTGCTTGTAATGCCACAAGACTTTTGTTAAGCAAACATTTCTCTTCAGTTATCATGTATTTGCTTGTGTTACGATGTGTTCTTGCTTATTGTTTAAATAACACAAGCACACCTGATATCCTGTCATCCAAATTATACATGATCTCATGATTTCATCAAGATTTTTGATAAATCAAATTCTAGTACGAAAATGATGCCAATTTGATTTTTGTTTAACAAATGTGTTCTGGGAATTCAAAGGATTTCATTGAGAAGTGATCTCATACCACCAAAACCCACAATAAAGCTAAACTCTTAGCTAAACAAATAATCCGAAAATTAAAAAAAATCATTTCGCATGGAAAAGCAAAGCTTATCGATTCAGAATGCATGTTTTTGAAACGAGGAAAGACCATTTTGATATTCCTTCACAAAGTCTCAAATATCCATTGCAGTCCTTATTTGAGACTAATAATTATTTCTTGATAATTAACCCTGCCTAGGATCACACCCTACACTAGGGGGCAAGTGCGAAAAAAAAACCTTTTCAATCTACAAAATAGTCCTCAATGAAAAGTGACGCCCGAACAAAGCTGGGGGGCATAAAAAAAAAGGTTTTAGTATATTATAGCAAATCAATTCAACATTTTGATAATACTAAAAAACCAATGTAGAAAACCCAAACAAAATACTGGGGGGCATGTCGCGATAAAAGCCCAAACAAAATACTTGGGTGGCATGTCAAGTCAACATGATGTCAGTGCCAAAAACCCATGACAAAAAGCCCAAAAAAAATACTAAAGGCATGTCAAGTCAACATGACGACACTGTTAAAAAAAAACTTATGATAGAAAGCCAAAGCAAATACTGGGGGGCATGTCAAGATGAAAGCCCAAACAAATACTGGTGGGCATGCTAGGTCACTATGAAAATCAATCATGAGGGCTAAATGAAGTTCTAAGAGTAAGCACTAAGTGATCCTTAGTCTAGAAAACCCTTAAACACTTTTTGAGCCTATAAATATCTTTTTTCGTAGCCAGTAACCTAAGCCTACGTTACAAGCCTGATAAAGCCCTTTCTGATCAAATACGAGTGATCTGGATCGATAAGCAATGCTTTTCCATTTGAAACAATCTTTACAAATGCTTCACATGACTTGATCGAAGCCTTCCTAACATACAAGACATGCAAATATCATTTCACATTCTTGTCAAATCAACATAAAACCTGACAAGGAGATCACTTGAATTCTTCGAGATCGAGTTTGTTAAACAAACATCACAATGGTTTTTGTGCTTGGAATGACTTTGAAATTCCAAAAATCTTACATGAAACAATCTTTGCAAATAACCAACCCTTTCCTGAAAACACTTAAAGCCTAAAACACTTGTGGGGCATGACCAGACTAAAAGCAATCTAAAATGCAATTGAAGATGGCTCCATCATTCCTTTTAAAAGAATCTGGATCAAACTCAGGGGGGCATGTTGATATGGAAAATCTATCATCTCTAGTGGCCAAAATCTTAAGTTGCGGCTCGAGTAAGCAGAAGCGAGAAGCCGTCAAAAACAGAGATCCAAACCCTAAAAAGAGAAGACCATGAAGAAGAAGGGGGAACTATATCTCTCAGGTAAGTATACATGCATTCATGCATTGCATCCCCATTGAGAATCTAGGAAATGTTTTGGAGGGATCGTAATTTACGAACCTTCATTCATCATTTTGTGTACGCCTTCGAGCTCTCCTTTGGCGTGCTTTTCAGCCCTGCCTCTTTTTTTAAATTTAGATGTCATAATGTTTGCATCTTTGTTGATAATCCAAGAAATGTTTAGAAGGGATTGTAATTTACAAACCTTCATCATTTTTGTGTGCACCTTTGAGCCCTCATCATTTTCACTTCCCTGAGTGCGCTTACGAGCCTTTCATTCAGCAGATAGAGCGTTTTTCAACCCTATCTCTTCCTTTATTTGTGTGCGCTTTTTAGCCATCAACTAACTAAGACAGTGCACTTTTAAGTCCTATCTCTTTCCAGAACTTGGTGAGCTTTCTAGCCACCATCAACTAAAAGAGTGCGCCATCAAGTCCTATTTTCCCTTCATTTTCGAGTGCGTTTTCCAACCCTCCAACCATCCATTAAAATAGTGCGCTTTCCAGCCCTATTTTCCTTCATCTTCGAGTGCGTTTTCCAACCCTCGAACCATCCATTAAAATAGTGCGCTTTCTAGCCCTATTTTCCCCTTATCTTCGAGTGCGTTTTCTAACCCTCGACCATCAATTAAAATAGTGCGCTTTCTAGCCCTATCTTCCATCCCATGAAATCTTCACCATTTCCTGGGCAGGTCACCCATTACAATGAGATCATTTTTACCATTTTTACTTGGGTAGGTCACCCATTACAACGAGACCGTCTTCATTACATTTACTGGGTAGGTCACCCATTACAACTAGACCATCTTCACTATTGTCACTCGGTTAGGTCACCCATTACAATGAGACCATCTCTATCATTTTTCACCTGGGTAGGTCACCCATTACAATGAAACCATCTTCACCAATTTTCACCTGGGCACCTGGGTAGGTCACCCATTACAATGAGACCATTTTCACTATTGTCACCCGGGTAGGTCACTCATTACAATGAGACCATCTTTACCATTTTTCACCTGGGTAGGTCACCCATTACAATGAGACCATCTTCACTATTTTACACCTTGGTATGTCATCCATCCTTTTTTGAGTGTCCTCCTTAGGCCCCAATTCTTAGGTAGTGCACTTTCTAACCCTATCTTATCATTCCTTT
Source organism: Salix viminalis (assembly GCA_029228465.1). Classification (NCBI taxonomy): domain Eukaryota; kingdom Viridiplantae; phylum Streptophyta; class Magnoliopsida; order Malpighiales; family Salicaceae; genus Salix; species Salix viminalis. Next base: position 3,842,731 of record CM055442.1, read on the forward strand.
CTGAGTGCGCTTTATAGCCCACATTCTTATTTTTGGATGGATTGACCATTTTCTCCCAAATTTACTAGCGCCATAAATTTACAAAGAAATTCAAGAAGCATGACATAATTCTGAAAATATTTTCGACAAAAGGCACCTGAAGTTTAGCTTTTATATATTTTAAATCGTAAAGACACCACCTTTTCTCTTACTTTTGACGTTATTTCTTTCCTCTGCATCAAACAGAGCGAAGTGAGATTCAAATAAGCAGTTTCCACTATGAAAAATAACAGAGAGAGAGAGACTCCATCCAAACACATGATAACTCCTCAGTCCATCAAAACTCCCTATCTCAATTTTCACCTCCTTCGACACTGCAGTATTAGCTGCACCAAGCGAATCAGTCGCTACCATCCGAGTCTCTCTCTCTCTCCAACAAAGAAACAAAATCCATGATAACGAGAGCCAAAAACATAGTAGAGATGCAGAGAGATTGATATTTTTGAGGAGAGTAATCCAAGATAACGATTGTTGGGAACAATTATTTTTTCAATAAGATTGATTTTTCTTTTTAGGAGAGAGAGAGAGATTAAAAAAGAAAAGGTGACAAAGACCTTTGTTTCGACAAATGATACAGTAAATTGTAGACTTTATCCATATGAACCAAAATAATTTGATGGACAGGCACAAGAAATGATGTAATGGAACCCTATGTTTAGTTTGATGTACAATTCATGGAATGATGCTTCACCTGCCGCAATACAACCAATCAAGAATCAATTTCTCTTTATAAATTCTTTGATATTTCAAGAAAACATGGAACTGCTAGCTCCAGAGATACTTCAACATGGAACTGTGCCATAATGATTTCATTAAAGAAATTAGAAAGGAATGGGATTTTTTATAGGTAGGTGAAAATGGAAAATTTGATTGGAAATGGAAAACAATTTCTTACATAGAAAATTGTCTATTGATTGTTTAGTATTCAAACAAGGAAAAACAAGTATTGAATCCTAATTTGATCATTATCATCAAAGTCATAAGAATTAAGTCCTTGAAATAGCTATGAGGTATTTTGTTCCTGACAAGTATTTGTAAATCAATTTTATATATTGTATTCTTCATTGACATTATGACTTTTATAGGTTTTGTTATATTTGATGATAATGTGTAGGGTGGTTATTATAAAGTGACAAAAATAATGAAATGTCCTACTTTGAAAAGTATTTATACTATCAAAAGTTGTTATTTTTATCAGTATTTCCTTGTTAATTTCAGTGCTCTAATTGCATTTATTACTAAGAGCATCTCCAATGGTAAAATTCATTTTGGAGAGCTAAATTGATAAAATGGCTTTTTGAATAGTGTAAGTATAGTTTTTTTTGTTTATGTGTATTGCAATGGTAAAAACTATTTAGAAGAACTATTTTTTATATATCATTTTAGATAGAGTATAATTATTTTGTATATAATATAATTATTCAGATAATTATACAATTAATATAAGTAATTTATATAATTTAATAATTGATTTTAAAAAACCTTCAAACATTATAATTATTAAATTTTTATTTATATTTAAATAAAAAAAAGTACCACAAACATTTTATTGGTTAATTTTATATGATATGAAAATTCCAAAAAGGCTGATTATAATTATGTTGAATCAGGAGCATTTCCATTTCGTGGGTTCCAAACAACTTCCTTTTTCTCCCAAATTTACTAGCGCCATAAATTTACAAAGAAATTCAACAAGCATGACATAATTCTGAAAATATTTCGACGTAAAGCACCTGAAGTTTAGCTTTTATATATTTTAAATCGTAAAGACCACCTTTTCTCTTACTTTTGACGTAATTTCTTTCCTTTGCATCAAACAGAGCGAGCTGAGATTCAAATAAGAAACCAAGTTCTTGATTTTAATTCCGGCTCAATTGATGAGAATGGAATGTTTGGAGATCGATTGAATTTATTTAGTCAATTATGCGAAATCAGAGACCAAATTGAACGAATTGAGAATCTAATGGTCAATTAAGGGTTAAATCGCGCAAATCAGAAACAAGAGACCAAAAAAAAAGGCGCGCGCATTTAAGGTTGCTGTTGAAATTTTGACGGGGATACAATTGCATAAAATTAGAAGTTTAAAACTAATTGGGGGGTGCAATTGAACCAATCAAACATTGAAAGACCAAATTGCAAAGCCAAAACCGTGGCAACCCACAGCCTCTGCAACGAACTTGCTGAGCAGCCCGTGCAAATTCTTTTTAGAGGCCGTGGCAACCCACAACCTCTGCAAAGGAGGCAGAGGCAGTAGAGCTGCCTCTACCCCTATAAATAGAGGTGGGGGTAAACAAATGAAAGGGGTGGGGGTGGGGGGGTGGGGGGGGGGGGGAGGTGAGAAAAAAAGAAGCGAAATTCACGTAAAAAAGGGGAAGAAATTGTGCAGAACACTGAAGAGAGAAGCAAGAAAAACAGAGAGAAAAGTCATGATAACAGAGAAGATTGACGAGAGAAAAATTATGTAAAATTGCACAGAAACAAACAGAGAATACATAGGAAAATCCACGTGAAAATCTGTTAATATTCATCCCCTCGTTTCTGGGCTCTCTCTCCTTCATCTCTCGGTCTGCACATCCATCCTCTCTCTAAAAATAGCTCCGTCAAGCTCTCTCTCTCCACTAGTGACGGTGGCTTGACCACCCATTACAACCCTTACCATCACCTTCAGCCTCCCCTCAACTCCACCAACTCAGCCGAAGTCTCTAGCAAGGCAAAAGAGACGGTTGCAGCGATAGAAACGCAGGCTGACCAGCTTTGGAAGCTCCCTCCGGCCACCACAGGCCGCCGTTGACAACGCCACCATGACAGGAATCATCACCTCGACCTCCTCTACCCAACGGTACTAACAGGTACACGTTTCGTCACTGTCGAAAAACGCCACTGTTCATCGCCTTCTTCATCGCGCCTGCATGCAGTGGGACGTATCCCATTGTTCATGCAGCCTGGGCTGGCGTGAGTGGCCCAGGCTCTGTGCCCGGCCCAAGCTCTAAGGGAGCTGGGCTTCCAGCCCACAAAGACTGGAAGCCCAACCCACAATTATCTGGGCTTCCAGCCCACTCAGGGTGGGCTGTCAGCCCGGCCAAAAAAAAAACAATTTAAAAAATACAAATTAACAAAAAAAAAGTATTTTTATTTTTTTACTACTATTATTAGTACAACAAATTCAAAAATATAAAAAATGTATTTGTTTTTTGTGCATACGGCCAAATTCCATTATTTTTCCATACATATTTTTCGTAAAAATTATGTTGCATCTTTCTCATATTTTGAAACGAAAATTGGATATCGTAACCGATTTATGATTCTCCGTTGGAATTTGCTCAAAATATCAAAAATAATTATAAATATTTTTGTTTCATCTATCAGGGTATAAATTTACATTGTAAAGTACACCCGCAGATAATTTTTTTTACTATGGTGTAAAATTACATTGTAAAGTACACCCGTCGATAAAAAAAAGATTTTTACTACGGTGTAAAATTACATTGTAAAGTACATTCGTAGATAAAAAAAACTTATAACTGCGGTGTAAAAATACATTGTAAAGTACACCCGCAGACAAAAAAAATGTTTTTTTGAAAATGCAATGTAAATTTTTTAACTTAGATAAACAATCAAACAACAATGCAGCTTACCTTAGGTAGGGTGCACTGGGGGTGATGCGTCTTCCCCTTGCACAACAAGTCCCCTTACCTAAGACTCTCGCAGACCAATAGGTTTCCTAGTGATGGTAATACTAGGTGGCGACTCCTAATAATTATAGTCGTAAATTTTATGGCTATAAACAACCCCATTTTCACCGCGCGCCGTTGTCTCCCTCAAATCAAAGGGAGATGGCGGGGCGTGAAGCGAGCACAAAAATCGCCGTCGCGACAGATGGCGACTCCACTAGGGACATAGCCGGATTGAGCTTTGTTTGATTGTTTATTCCCTAGTTCATATTTTTACACGCATTTTACTGCTTTTTCATCATGTATTTTAATTTCCTGAATAAACCCAGATTTAAGTTAGGTGGGGATTAGCGGTCTGCCTCATGACTTTCAGTCGGGGTTCAGATTCGTGAAATGTCCAACTATGAACTGAGTGTTTACTTGATAATGACGGTCATACTATGCCCTAACCATTTCTTGTAAACCCCTACACCACCTTCACGTGAGGCGGTCACTGGGCAGTTCATAGACCTTTGAGACCAGGTAGAAAGCTTACCCCTCATATAATGACTTAGAACTTGCCTTTGATTACAAACTCCCCGATAATTTGCCGATGTTCATGTACATACATTTGCATCCATATGTACCTATCATTGTGCATAACATATCATCAGCAGGTCAAAATATAGGTCCCCGAAGAGCTCCTACCACTAGACTCCAACAGAGAAATATGGAGGACGCAGAGCGTGCACACCGCGATGCTCATTTTCAAGAAGAATTGGATTCTCTGAAAGCTAGTGTGGCTAGTCTTACCAGCTTACTCGAGCAAGCACTGAGAAATGCCTCTGGCGAGGGTCCTTCAACTAGACCCACAGCGGCTACTCAAACACAAGGAATGAACCACCAAGAAGAGGTGACATGAGTTCAGGATCCGCAACAAAACCCAACTTTCGTATAATCAGCGGTGCCGACACCTACACCAACCCCAACAGTTATAGAAGTATTAGAGGGTATCGACCAAGATAAGATGGCAACGCTGGAAGCCAGGATAAGGATCATCGAAGGGGTAAATTTATATGACCCAATACAAGCTGCAGGTATGTGTCTAGTCCTGAATGTTGTAATACCGAAGAAGTTTCGTGTCCTTGAATTTATCATATGCACCGGGACACAATGCCCTATCACTCACCTAAAATCATATTGTAACAAAATGGAAAAAGTAGTGCATGATAAAAAACTACTGATGCATTTTTTCCAAGACAGTTTGAGGGGCAGCCTTGAATTGGTACATGAGACTAGACAACACCAGGATCTGTAGATGGAAAAATATGGTAGATGCTTTCATCAAGCAATACAAATATAACATGGACATTGCTCTTGACATAACAAGTTTGTCCAACTTGGAGAAGAAGGATAGAGAAAGCATAAGGGAATATGCTCAAAGATGGAGAGATCTCGCTGCATAGGTACATCCTCCGCTTCTAGATAAAGAGATGGTGACATTATTCGCCAACACTCTAAGAGCGCCCTATTACGAACATGTGATGGGCAGTTCAACACAACAATTCATGGATGCTGTAGCTGTGGCAGAGCAAATAGAGCAAGGAATTAGAAGTGGTAGAATATCTGCATTTGTGGAGAAAAAAGGCTTTGACGGCAAGAGAAAAGATGTTGAGCACGACTATAAGGGTAGGAACAACCAATTCCAAAACTACCATAACCCTTCATCTGAAATTGCCAACATCAATCTTCAAGCCAAAGATCCACCTAAAAACTTCCCAAAAAGAAATTACCAGAAAACCCAAGAACAACTACCTCCGCTACCATTGCCTTTGAATGAGATGTATCAGAAGTTGGTAAGCATTAATCAGGTAGCTCCTGAACCTCAGGCACCTTTGCAACCACCTTACCCTGATTGGTACAAACTCGATCTCACTTGCGAATACCATGCTGGAGCTGCAGGGCATATCATTCACACTTGTGGTGCTTTCAAGAAGAAGCTCATGCAATTGATTAAAGTGGGGTGGATAACATTCAAAGAAAATTCAAGTCCTGCATCCAATTAGGCTTCATGAAAATAGGGTATCAAGTGTCTGCACCATTAAAGTAATGTCGGCAAAAGCTTTTGAAAGGGAGTGTGCCGATATCAGGAGATGAAGTCTACTTCCATGATTTCCTTTTGTTTTGGTCATGTCCGCACATTATATTCCTATTTTGACTTGTCACAATTTTGCTTGTAACGCCACAAGACTTTTGTTAAACAAACATTTCTCTTCAGTTATCATGTATTTGCTTGTGTTTATGATGTGTTCTTGCTTATTGTTTAAATAACACAAGCACACCTGATATCCTTTCATCCAAATTATACATGATCTCATGATTTCATCAAGATTTTTGACAAATCAAATTCTAGTACGAAAATGATGCCAATTTGATTTTTGTTTAATAAATGTGTTCTGGGAATTCAAAGGATTTCATTGAGAAGTGATCTCATACCACCAAAACCCACAATAAAGATAAACTCTTAGCTAAACAAATAATCTGAAAATTAAAAAAAATCATTTCGCATGGAAAAGCAAAGCTTATCGATTCAGAATGCATGTTTTTGAAACGAGGAAAGGCCATTTTGATATTCCTTCACAAAGTCTCAAATATCCATTGCAGTCCTTATTTGAGTCTAATAATTATTTCTTGATAATTAATCCTGACTAGGATCACACCCTACACTAGGGGGCAAGTGCAAAAAAAAAAACTTTTTCAATCTACAAAATAGTCCTCAATGAAAAGTGACGCCCGAACAAAGCTGGGGGGCATAAAAAAAGGTTTTAGTATATTATAGCAAATCAATTCAACATTTTGATAATACTAAAAACCCAACGTAGAAAACCTAAACAAAATACTGGGGGGCATGTCGCGATAAAAGCCCAAACAAAATACTTGGGTGGCATGTCAAGTCAACATGATGTCAGTGCCAAAAACCCATGACAAAAAGCCCAAACAAAATACTAAAGGCATGTCAAGTCAACATGACAACACTGTTAAAAAAAAACTTATGATAGAAAGCCAAAGCAAAAACTGGGGGGCATGTCAAGATGAAAGCCCAACAAATACTGGTGGGCATGCTAGGTCACTATGAAAATCAATCATGAGGGCTAAATGAAGTTCTAAGAGTAAGCACTAAGTGATCCTTAGTCTAGAAAACCCTTAAACACTTTTTGAGCCTACAAATATCTTTTTTCGTATCCAGTAACCTAAGCCTACGTTACAAGCTTGATAAAGCCCTTTCTGATCAAATACGAGTGATCTGGATCGATAAGCAATGCTTTTCCATTTGAAACAATCTTTACAAATGCTTCACACGACTTGATCGAAGCCTTCCTAACATACAAGACATGCAAATATCATTTCACATTCTTGTCAAATCAACAAAAAACCTGACAAGGAGATCACTTGAATTCTTTTGAGAACGAGTTTGTTAAACAAACATCAAAATGGTTTTTGTGCTTGGAATGACTTTGAAATTCCAAAAATCTTACATGAAACAATCTTTGCAAATAACCAACCCTTTCCTGAAAACACTTAGAGCCTAAAACACTTGTGGGGCATGACCAGGCTAAAAGCAATCTAAAATGCAATTGAAGATGGTTCCATCATTCCTTTTAAAAGAATCTGGATCAAACTCAGGGGGGCATGTTGATATGGAGAATCTATCATCTCTAGTGGCCAAAATCTTAAGTTGCGGCTCGAGAAAGCAGAAGCGAGAAGCCGTCAAAAACAGAGATCCAAACCCTGAAAAGAGAAGACCATGAAGAAGAAGGAGAACCTATATCTCTCAGGTAAGTATACATGCATTCATGCATTGCATCCCCATTGAGAATCTAGGAAATGTTTTGGAGGGATCTTAATTTATGAGCCTTCATTCATCATTTTGTGTACGCCTTCGAGCTCTCCTTTGGCGTGCTTTTCAGCCCTGCCTCTTTTTTTAAATTTAGATGTCATCATGCTTTGCATCTTTGTTGATAATCCAAGAAATGTTTAGAAGGGATTGTAATTTACAAACCTTCATCATTTTTGTGTGCACCTTTGAGCCCTCATCATTTTCACTTCCCTGAGTGCGCTTACGAGCCTTTCATTCAGCAGATAGAGCATTTTTCAACCCTATCTCTTCCTTTATTTGTGTGCGCTTTCTAGCCATCAACTAACTCAGATAGTGCACTTTTAAGTCCTATCTCTTTCCAGAACTTGGTGAGCTTTCTAGCCACCATCAACTAAAATAGTGCGCCATCAAGTCCTATTTTCCCTTCATCTTCGAGTGCGTTTTCCAACCCTCCAACCATCCATTAAAATAGTGCGCTTTCCAGCCCTATTTTCCTTCATCTTCGAGTGCATTTTCCAACCCTCGAACCATCCATTAAAATAGTGCGCTTTCTAGCCCTATTTTCCCCTCATCTTCGAGTGCGTTTTCTAACCCTCGACCATCAATTAAAATAGTGCGCTTTCTAGCCCTATCTTCCATCCCATGAAATCTTCACCATTTCCTAGGCAGGTCACCCATTACAATGAGATCATTTTTACCATTTTCACTTGGGTAGGTCATCCATTACAACGGGACCGTCTTCATTACATTTACTGGGTAGGTCACCCATTACAACGAGACCATCTTCACTATTGTCACTCGGGTAGGTCACCCATTACAATGAGACCGTCTCTATCATTTTTCACCTGGGTAGGTCATCCATTACAATGAAACCATCTTCACCATTTTTCACCCGGGTAGGTCACCCATTACAATGATACCATCTTCACTATTTTTCACCTTGGTATGCCATCCATCCTTTTTTGAGTGTCCTCCTTAGGCCCCAATTCTTAGGTAGTGCGTTTTCTAACCCTATCTTATCATTCCTTTCTGAGTGCGCTTTATAGCCCACATTCTTATTTTTGGATGGATTGACCATTTTCTCCCAAATTTACTAGCGCCATAAATTTACAAAGACATTCAACAAGCATGACATAATTCTGAAAATATTTCGACGTAAAGCACCTGAAGTTTAGCTTTTATATATTTTAAATCGTAAAGACACCACCTTTTCTCTTACTTTTGACGTTATTTCTCTCCTCTGCATCAAACAGAGCGAAGTGAGATTCAAATAAGCAGTTTCCACTATGAAAAATAACAGAGAGAGAGAGACTCAATCCATACAGATGATAACTCCTCAGTCCATCAAAACTCCCTATCTCAATTTTCACCTCCTTCGACACTGCAGTATTAGCTGCACCAAGCGAGATAACGAGAACCAAAAACGTAGTAGAGAGGCAGAGAGATTGATATTTTTGTGGAGATTGGTGAATAGAGGAAAGAAATGCAAGCGAAAGTTTTAAAACAGTAAATTTGTTGAAAATTATTTCAAGTATATCATGAAAAAGAGTATAAAGCTTCGCAGCAAAAGAAAGAGAAGATGATCGATGAAGAGTTTTAATTAGTTTGAACAGTATTCCATCAATACATCTACATTATTTTATTTTTTAGCTTTTTGGTTCAAACATGTAAAAATAGCTCTTGCCAATGAAAATAGCTCTTGCCAATGAAAATAGCTTTTTAACCTTGGCTTCTCTGATGGCTCATACGTTGGAGATGCTCTAAGTGTTTAAAACAATGTATATTATAGCGAACAAATAAAGTAAAACCTCATTTTAAATTAGGGAGTTAGAAGATGAATGAGGCTTCTGCATTGTTACTTTATGATTTAATAATAATAATAATAATAATAATAATAATAATAATTAAGGTTAAGTATGATGCATCAGGCTTAGATATTAGAGGTGTCCTTGGTCAAAATAGGATATCTTCTTTGAAAAGTTTGTAATGTTATTATATTTATTAATTTATATTTTTTTAATACGGGTGTCAAAAATGATTGGTTCATATATTTTTATTGGAACATGCCATTACAGTCATTATAAGTTTTATTTAAAATATGATGTTTATGAGAATATTATTTTGTTAGAATAAAAAAGGAGATACATGAATAAGGAATAATAGTTTTGATTGAAAAGAGATATTTTCCTCTTTATATCATATATTTATGAGTATTTTTAATAGTTATTATTTTTTGTAATAATGTTTTAAGGTTTTTGTTGTTATAGAAAAAAAAATAATTTTCATTCTATATACGTTAAACATGAGTTTGAGATCTTATTTATTTCTATTAATGTATATGATTTTTACCAGATTTTATTATATGAAGGCATGAACTTTTTGATTTACAGCTATATTTTAATAACACCTACACATTGATTCATTTGCATTAGAGAAATTAAATATTCGATTTGCTCCTAAACGAGTAAAATAATTATGTAAATTGTTTTTTTATTAATACAGATGGTTCTCGAGTTACTTAGTTAAATTAAAGAATAAACTTTTTTTTTTAATTTTAAATTAGGATTTTTGCTGTAATGAAAACACACTTAAAAAACTTAAATATTTTTTTTTTCCAAATTGTCTTTTTCAACCCATAAAAAGCACGGTTAAAATCAAGACTGTCAAGATTTTAGAGCGTTTCAATGCATTTTCAGAGTTTTACTGTTTATGTATATATATAATTAAATATATTAATTCATTTTTTTTAGTTCAAATCCAAAAATAAAATTATTTAGAATTGTGCAATTTAATCTAAAAAAAAACACAATAAAATGATATTTCTGAACAAAATTATGAACAAATATAATATTATAAGAATGTTATCATCAATCTCACAAGGTCATTACATTATCTGATTGCTCTGAAATTTTGACATAATATATATAAATATGTCAAGAGAGTCCTCATAAAATTTCATCTCAATCTTTGGATTAAGATATATGATTGATATTGTATAATTATTCATTATTTTTTAAAAAAAAATACTATTTAGCCGAATCGGAACGAGCTAAATGAAACAAAAATATTCCAACCAAAATTTAGGCGGAATTTTTGAAACGGGCTAAAAATTTAAGCGAGGTAAAAACTACCAAATTTTATCTCATTTTTTTAATTGGTATAAAACATTTCAGATGTTTCAACTAAAACAAAAAGAAATTAACAACATTGGTTAAAATAACTATAATAATCTAACAAAATTATATTATAAAGTAAATAAAACATAGTAGTGTCGGCATAACAGTTACTAGTTTTTGTTTTTAGTTGCTAATAATATCTCCTGAAAAGGGAGGGGGGGGGCTACTTTTTTTTTTTTTTTTTCTATAAGAAGGGAGAGGTCTTTCTCTCCTCCCCAAGCATCCACTCTTTTTGTTTGTGTAATCGAAGAGATGGTGTCCTCCAAAGTCTTGGCAACTAAACCCCATGCCGTGTGTGTCCCTTTTCCAGCCCAGGGTCACATAAACCCAATGCTGAAACTAGCAAAACTACTCCATTTCAAAGGTTTTCACATAACCTTTGTTAACACAGATTATAACCACAGACGCTTACTCAAGTCTCGAGGCAGCAGCTCTCTTGATGGCTTCCCAGACTTCCAGTTTATGACAATTCCCGATGGTTTTCCACCTTCAGATATGGCTGACGCCACTCAACACATCCCATCTCTTTGTGAATGCACCTCCTCGACCTGCTTAGCCCCATTTCGTGATCTTATTGCCAGACTCAACTCCTCCGGTACTGTGCCGCAGGTGACATGTGTTGTCTCCGATGCTTGCATGAGCTTCACTCTTGATGCAGCTGAAGAATTTGGAATTCCTGAAGCGCTGTTTTGGACGCCAAGCGCCTGTGGTGTTTTGGGCTACGCGCACTATCGTTCACTAATCGAAAGAGGCTTGACCCCTCTGAAAGGTACACAACTTTTTAAAACCGAAGATCGAAAATATATATGGGTGCCTGAATTCATGATAAAGTTTTCCTTTTCGTTTTGGTTCATTAGAAGTTATCATTTTACCAAGACCCAGAAGGTCGAGCTTGCATAATTTACCAAGTATGAAAATTAATCTTATATACATGTTTTTTTTTTTGAAGACGCGAGCGATCTAACAAATGGGTACTTAGAAACATCCATAGATTGGATTCCAGGAATGGAAAATATCAGTTTGAAGGATCTTCCAAGTTTTGTGATCAGAACCACGGACATAAACGACTTCGTGATAAGAGATATAGACAGAACTTCAAGAGCTTCTGCTGTCATTATTAACACCTTCGACTCCTTCGAACAAGATGTTTTGGATGCTTTATCTCCAATGCTTCCTCCAATATACACTGTTGGTCCTCTCCAATTGCTTGTTGATCAGATTCCAAATGGTAATCTGAAAAATATTGGCTCAAATCTTTGGGAAGAACATCCCGAGTGCATTGAATGGCTTGATTCAAAAGAGCCAAACTCTGTGGTGTATATAAATTTCGGTAGCATCACTGTAATAACCCCACAGCAAATGATTGAATTTGCTTGGGGACTAGCCAACAGCAACAAACCTTTCTTATGGATAATAAGGCCAGATCTTATTGTAGGTGAAGCCGCGATGTTGCCACTTGAATTTTTATCTGTAACAAAGGATCGAAGCTTGCTGATAAGCTGGTGTCCTCAAGAACAGGTCCTGAAGCATCCTTCCATTGGAGGGTTTTTAAGTCACATGGGTTGGAATTCGACATTGGAAAGTATCTGTGGCGGTGTCCCGATGGTTTGTTGGCCGTTTTTCAGTGATCAACACACCAACTGCTGGTTTGCTTGTACCAAGTGGGGTATCGGAATGGAGATGGAAAACAACGTGAAAAGAGATGAAGTGGAAAAGCTTGTTAGGGAGTTAATGGAGGGAGAGAAAGGAAAAGATATGAAAAGGAAGGCGATGGAATGGAAAACCAAGGCAGAGGAGGCAGCTTGGACAGGTGATGCTTCTCATCGGAATCTGGATCGATTGGTAAAAGTACTTGCACGCGAGCAAATAATTAGTTAGAACCCTGTATGGCAAATCACTTCAAGCATTTGTGTATATCCTACTATATTAATTTTAGAGAGAAATATAATCTAAGAAAAGTACACGTTGGTATAATAAATTAATAAATCTATTATTGGCTACCTTTTCTTAATTTAATTTGCTTGTATTACATTCAGCATGATTTTCGATAAGATTTGCTTCTATTCGTCCAAACATATTCAACAAGATTTTGGATAAGATTTTTGCAATAAAACTTGTGCGATACTACAACGTTTCGGGAAAAGATTCGTTAATAACAATTGTAACTGAATAGACATGAGAATATGAAGTGATGGTATCTAAAATTGTAAGAAGTCTAAATTAAAAAGTCCATCCGTAATAAATTGTTTATTTGAGTTATAGTTGAATTACCTTTTTAAACTTACTACTTTGATTTTTAAAGCTTTGCTAGAGGTAGGAAAATACCTTAATATTTTTGGATTTTTTTATGTCCTTTGTAGGTTTATCATTCCAAAGTGTTATTTGAGTGTTTTGTGTGAAAAATGTATTGAAAACGGTTTTTTGGGTCAAAAACACTTAAAACACTGATTATTTAGCTAATGTGTTAGCAAAAATATGAGATGCATGTCTAATTTTTTTTTTTCAAAAACAAGTTGGAGCGAATGACATCTGTGGAAAACAAGTTAGACCCAATCTCGAAGGCCTTGTTAAATGGGTTAAGTCTAATAGCGTCTAACTATTTTTTTTCCTTCCAACTAATACTTCTTTTTTATTTTTTATATATGACAAAGTATTTAAATTGATACCCTTCTCTCTTTTTATTTAGGGAGCATCTTTTGAATGATGATGATTTTTTTGGTTGTGTTTAATTCTTAAAGAGATTTTTCTTATTCATCTGTAAATTTTTCCTCTTTTGTATAGATCAACTATATTTCTTGAAATAAAAAATATTTATTTCTCTTTTTTATCTTATTCAATCAATTGAATTTATTTGTCTATTTATATTATTATTTAATTGAATAAAAGAAAAAATTAAAAAAAAAGAATGTAGGAAATTGTCTATAATATAAAAGTGAATCTTTTATTGTAGATCATCATACTTTCCACCCTTTTACAATTAACTATGAACTGTAATGATGTTTTTTTAATAAATTTTTATTCTAGTTTTTAAGCTTTTTCTTTGAACAATTTAGGTTTTTCAAGCACTATATTCATTGTTTTTTCAAAGGAAGGGTTGAATTGAAAGACAAATAACTAAAGTGAGAAACTTGGGTGACACAGGTGATTTTTGAGAAACATTGAAAAAGTACATTTTAGTCCCTAATCTTTTTAATCTATTAGTTAAGCAGTCCCTTTAATTTTAGAAAAAATAATCTGATACTAAATTTGATTTTTGAGTCTTTTTTGGGTGTGAGGAAAGAGAGAGGCTTGTTGAATTGTGGATTAGAAAGCCAAAGTTGTCGTTACAAAGATTTTGGCTACCAAAACAATTAATTTTTGTATCGAATGATTCCTTGTAATGAAAGAAGTCCAAATTATGTGTCTTTGTGTTAAGGAACCATCTCACCTAAAAACTTAAGCTTGTAAGTGAGACCCCATAATATGATTTATATTATTCTCTAACACCCCCCCTCAAATGAAAACCCTTTGGGCTTGAAACTTGCACAGACCCACATCACCTTGTGCTTGATTTTTGTCAAATAGAATGGGGGTGGTGAGATTCGAACTCGTGACCGCTGGGTCAAAAAGGATCTGATACCATGTTAAGAAACTATCTCACCTAAAAACTTAAGCTTGTAAGTGAGACCCCATAATATGATTTATATTATTCTCTAACACTTTGGTCCTTTGATCTCAGGAAGATCTCTTCTATCTATTTGATTCTGACTTGTTTTTTTTTTTTTGAATGTTATAAATTTGCTTAGTAAGGTTTCTAGGGTGTACGTTTTGGATAAAAAAAAGTTCTTAGAAGAAGAAAACTAGTAAACCTATTTTTTCAGCTACCGTATTGGCTAGATTATGGTATTTTTTATCAGGTATCATCTGCCTTAGAAGACGAAGGCAGATGACTCATTTTCTATTTTTCCCCATTAATTTTAGAAAAAAAGGCTTACTCTTTTGGGCATGAACATGCAGGCTTGTCTTACTAAACCCATAACATCTGACCTCATTATTTTTTATAATATTTTTTTTTTGTAAATGACTATATATATATATATATATATATATATATATATATATATATACCTGTTTTCATTTATGTTTTAGTTAATGCCTCGTATCTATAATTGTATTGGCTTATTTAACCTTTTTTGAAAAGAAAAAAATGATTATGTTTTAGTTTTATTGATCGAGTTTGATTTTTTTATGAGATCAATGTAATTCATTTTATAATTGTTTTATATATTTATATAAATTAAAAACATTAGTTTTATTGCAATATTTTTAATATGTATAACCTAAACATAATGTTTTCTAGTTTTTTTTTTTTGTTATTGTTAACATCGTTTGTATTTATTTATTTAAATACTTTTTATCGGTTTATTTAATTATATGCTTGCATGAAACTTTATTTTTTTATAGAAAAAATAGCGTCAAATTGTTTACCATGGGAGGAAATCTCATATCCTGGAAAGCATATCTTGTGGGTCAAGGTGTGCGAGTAAAATCCTACTTGTTCCAGACTCTTACAAGAGATGCATGTCCTGACTCAAACTCGAGATCTATTATGCAAATCACAAATTATCTGTCATCACGCCATGATTGTTGGGAACAATTATTTTTTCAATAAGATTGATTTTTCTTTTTAGGAGTGAGAGAGAGATTCAAAAAGAAAAGGTGACAAAGACCTTTGTTTAGACAAATGATACAGTAAATTATAGACTTTATCCATATGAACCAAAATAATATGATGCACAGGCACAAGAAATGATGCAATGGAACCCTATGTTTAGTTTGATGTACAATTCATGGAATGATGCTTCTGACCTGCCGCAATACAACCAATCAAGAATCAATTTCTCTTTATAAATTCTTTGATATTTCAAGAAAATATGGAACTGCTAGCTCCAGAGATACTTCAACATGGAACTGTGCCATGATGATTTCATTAAATAAATTAGAAAGGAATGGGATTTTTTATAGTTAGGTGAAAATGGAAAATTTGATTGGAAATGGAAAACAATTTCTTCCACAGAAAATTGTCTATTGATTGTTTAGTATTCAAACAAGGAAAAGCAAGTATTGAATCCTAATTTGATCATTATCATCAAAGTCATAAGAATTAAGTCCTTGAAATAGCAGCCCTACATGCCCTAAACGTTCGAAGACCTTATACCTCTGCATTCATTCTTTTCCGCACATATACCATTATTGAAACGAGACTTGTAGTTTCTCTCAAGATCTGAAACATTTTTGTTGCAAGCAACACTGGAATGGATCCGGCGGCTATAAAATTCAATGGTAGGTAATAGAGTGTCAGGATGACTGCAACAAGCCGTGCAATGGTGAACTTGTAGCAATCATGTATTAGCACGAAGAAGAAATTAAGAGAAGGCATAAAGAGAGAGGGGAAGGAAGCTTATGGTCTTTAGCAATTTATTCTTTTATTTTCTTGACAATTTTTACAGAAATTTTCACCTCCTTCGACACTCGATACTGCAGTATTAGCTGCTCCAAGCGAAGCAGTCGCTGCCATCCGAGTCTCTCTCTCTCTCTCCAACAAAGAAACAAAATCCAAGATAACGAGAACCAAAAACGTAGTAGAGAAGCAGAGAGATTGATATTTTTGTGGAGATTGGTGAATGGAGGAAAGAAATGCAAGCGAAAGTTTTAAAACAGTAAGTTGTTGAAAATTATTACAAGTATATCATGAAAAAGAGTATAAAGCTTGACAGCAAACGAAAGTTGAAACAAGAGTTTGAAATAATATGTTTTGGCAGTGTATCAAAGTACGGCTGCTCCTCTATTATTTTTATATGTAGGGCAATTTACATATGTTATGATGTACCCTATTACATAATATAATCTGTACGTATATTTCCTATTTTACCGAATATTTCCTAAATTACAATGCATTCCATAATATTCCCCCTCAAGCTGAGGGTGGGTGATCCACGTGAAGCTTGGAACGTAGAGAAGTAAAAACCGACGAGGCAAGTTGCTTTGTAAGAATATCTGCTAATTGATCTTTGGAAGGGATTAAACGTATTTTAATTTCCTTCTTAGTAACTCGATCACGGACAAAATGATAGTCTACCTCAACATGCTTTGTACGAGCATGAAAGATTGGATTAACAGACAGATAAGTAGCTCCCAAATTATCACACCAGATAGTCGTAACAGAGCTAGGGGAAACACATAAATCAGTCAACAGATAGCGAAGCCAAAGAACCTCAGTAGTGCCATCGGCTAAGGCCTTATACTCGGCTTATGTGGAGGAGCGAGCAACCGTTTGTTGCAGTTGAAACAAGTATTTGGTTGTAATGTATTTGAGCACAATACCTAATACGGCTGCTCCTCTTGTATTTATATAAGTAGGGTATATGTACATGTGTTATGGTGTACCCTATTACACAAGATAAGTCTATACAAATATTTCCTATATAAGAATACATTCCCTAATATTCCCCCTCAAGCTGAGGGTGGGTTATCCACATGAAGCTTGGAACGTAAGGAAATAAAAATAGAGGAAGCAAGTGGTTTTGTAAGAATATCTGCTAATTGATCTTTTGAAGGAATGAAGCGAATCTGAATTTCCTTCTTAGTCACACGATCACGAACAAAGTGATAGTCAACCTCAACATGTTTTGTACGGGCATGAAAGATCGGATTAGCAGACAGATAAGTGGCACCCAAGTTATCACACCAGATAGTCGTAGCAGAACTAGGAGAGATGCATAAATCTGACAAGAGATAGCGAAGCCAAAGGACCTCAGCAGTACCATCGGCTAAGACTTTATATTCTGCTTCGGTGGAGGAGCGAGTAACCGTGCGTTGCTTGCCAGATTTCCATGAAATGGGTGTAGATCCAAGGAATACCATATAGCCACTCGTAGATTTTCGGTCTTCAATACTGCCAGCCCAATCGGCATTAGTAAAGCCATGAAGAGACAAATTGTTGTCTCGAGTAAAATGAAGACCAAAGGAGGAGGTACCTTTGAGATATCGCAGAATACGCTTTACTGCGGCCCAATGTCCTTCTGTAGGGGCATGCATAAACTGTCATACTTTGTTCACAGCATAACAAATATCAGGTCTAGTAAATGTGAGATACTGAAGAGCACCAACTACCTGGCGGAAGCGAGTAGCGTCTGAGAACAATTTGGTAGACTGCAGATCATGTTTGGAAACAGAAGCGGGTGTATCAACAGGTTTACATGATGTCATACCTGCACGATTCAGAATATCCAGAACATACTTGTGTTGACTAAGCACAAGACCCATGCTAGTGGGAGCAACTTCAATCCCCAAAAAATAGCGAGCATGCCCCAAATCACAAAGTTTGAACTCCGAGCTTAGCAGAGTAATAAGACGATGAATAAGTGCAGAATTATTACCAGTAATCAAAATGTCATCAGCATAGACCAGTAAGTAGCATATATCATGAGAACCACTCAGAATAAATAGGGAAGTATCAACCTTTGAAGCCCGGAAACCAATAGTTAGAAGAAAATCACTTAGACGCATGTACCAAGCCCGTGGTGCTTGTTTCAAACCGTATAGAGATTTATGAAGACGACAAACATGTGTAGATAAAGTGGTGTCAATAAAACCGGGGGGTTGTTGCATGTACACAACCTCATGAAGAGAGCCATTAAGAAAGGCATTATGGACATCAAGTTGCCGAATCTGCCACCCTTTTGATACTGCAATTGTGAGAACTAATCGAACAGTAGTTGGTTTAACAACAGGACTGAAAGTTTCAGAATAATCTATACCTTCCTGTTGGGTGAACCCCCGCGCAACCAAACGGGCTTTGTAGCGATCAACTTCCCCATTTGCTCGGCGTTTTATTTTATAGACCCATCGACAACCAACAACATTCATAGAAGGGTCAAACGGGACCAAGGACCAAGTGGTATTAGCATGTAAGGCTGAAATTTCATCCTTCATTGCAGAATGCCAACACTCAAAACGGCCAGCCTCCTTAAAACTCATAGGTTCAAAATCAGAGGGAGACAGTACCCGGGAAGGAGAGACCAACGGAGAGGAGACGGTCAAGGAGCTGAGATTAGCAGTCTTCGGCTGCCTAGGCCGGAGCACCATAGAATGTTGCCGAGGCAGTGGTGGAGCAGACGGCATAGTAGTGGAGGGCAGCTGTGGAAGAGAATAAGTGGAAAGATCCACACATAGATCCAAACCGGGTAGAGACTGATCCGAGTGTCCAGATGATGGAGATAATGTGGATGCCAAAGCTGGAGGGTCCGCAGCTGGAGAGGAAGGAGATGCAGGTTGAACTTGAGCCGCTGATCCTGTACCTGCATAATGATCAATAGACATAGATGGAGATGGTGAAGGAACAGACTGGTTAGTGGGATGAACGGGTGGAGTTGGGATGGAATTTAAGGAAGATAGGGTTAGGGAAGGGAGGTTGGAGACAACCACGGGTGTATAGGTGGAGTTGGATGACCTTATGGTTGACTCAATAAAAGGAAAAACCTGTTCATGAAAACGGACATGACGGGAAATATATATGCGGTCAGACAACAAATCAAGACAACGATAACCCAGATGAGACGAACTATACCCAAGGAACACACAAGGAGTGGAGCGATAATCAAGCTTATGAGCATTGTAAGGACGAAGAAACGAAAAGCAAAGACACCCAAAAATACGTAAGAAAGCATAATCAGGTACTTGACGAAGCAAACATTCAAAAGGAGACTTGTTTTGTAAAATTGCGGTGGACATACGATTTATGAGATAAACTGATGTTTCAAACGCATAATTCCAGTATTTTAGAGGAGCGTTACATTGGCCTAACATGGTGAGACCAGTTTCAACAATATCACGATGGCGACGTTCAACGGTACCATTTTGTTCATGAATATGTGGACATATGAGTCGATGATGAATACCAATTGTTTTGAAGAAAGAATTTAATTTACGGTATTCACCACCCCAATCAGTTTGCACATTTTTAATTTTGCAAGAGAATTGACGTTTAACAAGTACTTGAAATTGTTGAAAAACATTGAACACATCGGATTTTAGTGCAATAGGATAGTACCACATAAATTTTGTGTGAGCATCCACAAAAATGACAAAATACCGAAAACCATAAGAAGAAAACATCGGAGCAGGACCCCACACATCACTAAAAATAAGTTCAAGAGGAGTTGATGTTTTATGACCCGTGGGTCCTAATGACAAACGCGAGGATTTTCCTAGCGGACAAGCTTGACATTGAAAATTAGAAATGCGAGAAGTACAAATGACTTTTTTATTTGACGCTAAGAGGCTCAAAATACGGGAACTGGGATGACCAAGGTGACGATGCCAAATATCAGCAGAAGTGAACATGCTAGTGGACAAACAAGCTTGTGGCAGGAATGTGGCAGACGACTCGGAAAGAACGTAGAGGCCATCTTTACTCCAACCGGAAAGAAGGACTTCCTTGGTGATGAGATCCTTAACATAAAACAAAGAGGAGTGAAACTCAAAGAAGACAAAATTCTCACGGCAAAATTGTTGAACGGATAACAATTTCTTTTTAATATTAGGCACATGTAGTATGTTTGACAAAGTGAAAACTATTTTTGGGGTATGCAAAAGATTATTTGCAATATTAGAGATAACAAGTCCTTTACCATCACCAACATGTAATTGATCATTACCAAGATAGGGATTTACGGAAGTCATACCATTAGTATTCGGAGTAACATGGTGATTCGCACCTGTGTCGGGGAACCATTCAGTAGAGTCTTTCATGGTTGATTCCTCGACTGAACCATTGCGAAAAGAGAGATTGGCCGAAGCTTGAGTTCCATGGTGGGCAAGCTGAAAGCAATTTTGGGCAGAATGGCCATATGTGTAACAAAGCTGGCACTTTACCTGTTGACGAGACCATTGATTGTGTGATGTCCCATGGTTGGAATTGCTTTGCCACTGTCCATTATAATGTCGGGGCTGCTGCCATTGTCCACTTCTAAAAGGTTGTCCATTGGACTGATTGTAGTTCTCGCGAGAATTATTTTTCCAGCCATTGCGTCGTCCCCTAAAAGCATTTGTTTGGGAACCCGAGTAGCCACGCTGGGCAACAAAAGCTGATGGAAGTTGCGCTGGTGTGGGGAGAAGAGGGGCAGCAGTTACAGCACTTCGATGTATAAATTCATGTGTGGATAAGTGACTGTGCAATTATGAATAAGACAATGGTTTGGCTTTGGTTGATAAGGTGGTAACCAAGTCACGGAAATCACTTCTCAAACCACGAAAAACATATAGATTAAAATCAGTGAGGGAGATTGGTCTGCCAGTTGCAGCCAATTCATCAAATAGTCCCTTTGCGCGCTGCAGATATAATGTGACAGTGTCATCACCTTGGCGCAAGTCTTGAAGAGAGCCATGTAATTGCATAATTCTAGAATTGGATGGGGAAGCAAGACCACGTTCAAGTGTGCTCCACACACTAGCAGAAGTGGGACAATCCACCACAAGATGAAGAACTTCAACCGAGAGAGAAGACAGCAACGCACTTAGAATTAACTGATCTTGTTGTTTCCAGACCGACAGTAAGGAGCAAGGGCTGTCCGTGGCGTAAGGAGAGGGGCATTGTGTGGAGCCATCAACGAAAGAATACACTCCTTGACCAATTAGATACGGTTTCATCTGCATACGCCAAAACAAATAGTTGTTTGTGAGTTTAAGATTGATAACCTGCTATGTATTTGAGAGAGGAACAAGAGCAGCAGGTGCAATAGAGGAGGAGATAGCTGTGTCTGGTGTTGCGGCAGACTTTGGAGAAGAGGGACTGGTATTGATTCTAGTGTTAGCGCTGTCCGATTGAGCCATAATAAAGCAACAAAAAATTGCTCACATCTGCAGTAGAGAGGAACGAAACAGAGACAAAATAGAGCACAAGAAAAAGGAAGACAGCCGGCGCAAGAAATTGTAGCACAAGAAGAAAAGAACAGACGACACAAGAGGAGAGGAACTGATTAGGCTCTGATACCAACTTGAAACAAGTATTTGGTTGTAATGTATTTGAGCACAATACCTAATACGGCTACTCCTCTTGTATTTATATAAGTAGGGTATATGTACATGTGTTATGGTGTACCCTATTACACAAGATAAGTCTATACAAATATTTCCTATATAAGAATACATTCCCTAATAGTTGCTAGCCAGATTTCCATGAAATGGGAGTAGTCCCAAGAAAAACAATGTAGCCACCCGTAGATTTTTGGTCATCAACAATACTAGCCCAATCGGCATCGGTATAAACATGAAGAGACAAGGTAGGATCACGGGTGAGATGTAGACCAAATGAGGAGGTACCTTTTAGGTATCGCAAGATACGCTTAACAGCAGCCCAATGGCCTTCAGTAGGAGCATGCATAAACTGACATACTTTGTTTACTGCATAGCAAATATCAGGTCGAGTAAACATTAGATACTAAAGAGCACCCATAATTTGGCGAAAGTGGGTGGTGTCTGAAAATAGCGCGGTAGACTGCAGATCAAGTTTAGAAATAGATGCTGGTGTATCCACAGGTTCACATGATGTCATACCAGCACGATTTAGAATATCCAGAACATACTTGTGTTGACTGAGCACAAGACCCATACTGGTTGGAGTCACTTCAATCCCTAAAATCTAACGTGCATGGCCCAAATCGCGCAGTTTGAATTCCGCGCTTAGCAGAGTAATAAGACGATGAATCAACGCAGAGTTATTTCCAGTAATCAGGATGTCGTCGACATAAACAAGTAAGTAACAAGTGTCATGGGACCTGTTTAGAATAAATATGGATGTATCAACCTTTGAAGCTCGAAAACCAATGGTCATGAGGAAATCATATAGGCGCATGTACCAAGCCCGTGGTGCCTATTTTAACCCATATAAAGATTTGTGAAGGCGACAAACATGAGTGGGAAGAACAGTATTAACAAAACCTGGTGGCTACTGCATGTAAACTACTTCACGAAGAGAGCCATTAAGGAACGCATTGTGAACATCAAGTTGCCGAATCTACCATCCCTTTGAGACTGCAATGGTAAGAACTAACCAAATAGTAGTTGGTTTAACAACAGGACTGAAGGTTTCTGAATAATCTATACCTTCTTGTTGGGTGAATCCCCGCGCAACCAAGCGAGCCTTGTAGCGATCAATGTCCCCATTTGCTTGACGCTTGATCTTATACACCTAGCGACTGCCAACAATATTCGTAGAGGGGTCGAATGGGACTAAGGACCAAGTGGAATTTGCATGTAATGTTGCAATTTCATCCTTCATGGTAGTATGCCAACACAAATACCAGTCAGCCTCCCTAAAACTTAGGGGCTCAAAAGCAGATGAAGTGACTTCCCGTGAAGTAAGAGTGGACGGGGAAGTAGTAGAGATAGAGCTAAAGTTGGCAGTCTTTGGCTGCCGTGGACGGAGCACCACTGGATGCTTGCGAATGGGTGGTGGAGAGGTTGGCAAAGTAGTGGAGTGCAGCTGCGAAAGAAATACGTGGAAAGATCCACACATAAATCCAGGCCGAGCACAGACTTGGTCGAGTTTGGTGAAGGAGATGAAGGAGCTGAAATTGATGCCGAAGGGTCTGCAACAGAGGATGGAGCTACTGAAGTCATGACTGGAAGAGCCGAACCTGAACCTGCATAATGATCATAAAACATAGATGGAGATGATAGTGAAGGGACGGACTCTTATGTGGGTCGAGATGGTGTAGTGGAGACGAACTTGGATGATAAAATGGGAAGAGAGGGTAAAAAGGAGACATGCATAGACGAGGAGGATGGAGACGGTATGGTGGATTTGTCAAAGGGAAAAACATGCTCATGAAATCGGACATGACAGGAAATGTAGATGCGATCAGTCGACAAATCAAGACAACGATAGCCTAGGTGAGATGAACTGTAGCCTAAGAACACACACGGAGTGGAGCGATAATCTAGCTTATGAGCATTGTAAGGACGAAGAAGAGAAAAACACAAACATCCAAAAATGCATAGAAAAGCATAGTGAGGAACTTGACGAAATAAACATTCAAAAGGAGATTTGTTGTTTAAAACCGATGTAGGCATACGATTAATAAGGTAGACCGATGTTTCGAATGCATAATTCCAGAATTTTAATGGTGCCTTACATTGTCCTAAAAGAGTAATGCCAGTTTCAACAATATGATGATGATGACGCTCAACCGTACCGTTTTGTTCATGAGTATGCGGACATATGAGACGATGATGAATGCCGATGGTTTTAAAAAAGGAATTTAATTTTCGATATTCACCCCCCCCAATCAGTTTGAATAGTTTTGATTTTACGAGAGAATTGACATTCAACAAGTAACTGAAATTGTTAAAACACAGCAAATACATCTGATTTTAGAGCAATAGGATAAAACCAAATATATTTTGTATGCGCATCCACAAATATGACAAAATACCGAAAACCATCAGATGATAAAAACGGGGCAGGTCCCCAAACATCATCAAATATAAGTTCAAGTGGAGTCGATGTCTTATGACCCGTAGATCCTAACGACAAACGTGAGGATTTTCCTAGCGGACAAGCTTGACATTGAAAATCAAAACGGCGAGAGGTACAAGTAACCTTTTTATTTGAAGCTAAGAGACTCAAAATACGAGAACTACGATGACCAAGAGGATGATGCCAAAAATCGGCAGAAGCGGTCAAGCTGGTGGACAAAAAAGCTTACGGCAACGATGTTGCGGAAGACTCGCAAAGAACATAGAGACCGTCTTTACTCCGACCGGAAAGAAGAACTTCCTTGGTGATGAGATCCTTAACATAAAAAACAGACGAGTGAAACTCAAAGAACACATAATTTTCACGACAAAATTGAAAAGATAATAATCTTTTTTTTAATGTGGGGAACATGTAAGATATTTGACAAGGAGAAGACTCTTTCTGGTGTATGCAAAATATTATGGGCAGTATTAGATATGACAAGTCCCTTACCATCACCAACATGTAATTGATCATTACCAAGATAAGGTTTTGCGTAAGCCATACCAGTTATGTCCGGAGTAATGTGACCTGTGTCTGGAAACCATTCAGCAGATTCCTTTATGGCAGAATCATCGGCTGATGCAGTGCTAAAGGAGAGATTGGCTGATGCTTGGTTTCCATGATGAGCAAGTTGAGAGCATTGCTGTGAAAAGTGACCATATATATGGCAAAGCTGACACTTGACTTAATGCCGAGGCCACTGGTTTGAAGCTTCATTACGATAAGAATTTTGCCAATTGTTGCTACGGGACTGCTGCCAAGAGGAATTATTTCCTCCACCACGGAAGGGTTGTCTTGTGGGCTGTGAATAATTGTTGCGAGATTGACACCAGCCACCCCTTCTTCCTCTATCCCGCGAAAAACCATGGCTGTGAGACCCTAGAAAATCCACGCTGGACTGCATAAGCTGAGGGCTGAAGTCTAGGAGTGGGTAGCAGAGGTGCAACAGACATGAGACTTGAAGACATTGAGTTTCGATGAATAAATTCATGAGTAGATAGATGACTATGAAGTTCAGAATAGGATAATGGACCGACTTTAGTAGACAAAGTAGTAACCAAATCATGAAAATCACCGTGAAGCCCCCAAAATACATAAGGATTGAAGTCTGTGAGAGAGATTGGTCTGCCAGCCGCAGCCAACTCATCAAATAATCCCTTTGCGCGTTGTAAAAAGAGGGTTACAGTATCATCACCTTGCCGAAGATCCTAAAGAGAACCATGCAATTGCATGATCCAAGAGTTTGATGGGGAAGCAAGAGCACATTTAAGGGTGTTCCAAACACTTGCAGATGTTGAACAATCCACCACCAAATGAAGGACTTCAACCGAGAGAGATGACAGCAAAGCACTAAGAATAAGTTGATCTTGCTATTTCCAAGCCAAGACCGTAGAGCATGAAGAAGTAGCAGAGGCGTGAGAAGATGGGCATGGATTTGAACCATCAACAAACGGCAACACCCCCTGACCAATTAGGTAAGGCTTCATCTACATACGCCAAAACAGGTAATTGTTGTTGGTAAGCTTGAGATTAATAACCTGTTGAGTGTTGGAGAGTGGAACAATGACTGCTGTTGCAGCAGAGGAAGGCATGGTTGCGTTGGATGCAGTGGCAGCAGAATTTGGGGAAGAAGGGCTGGCATTAACATCAACATTAGTTTCTGAATGATTCATGATAGAAGACGCAAGAGAGCAGCAACTTTAAACACGAGAGAGAGCATAACAACAGGAGAAGAAACGAAAGAGAGTGCACAGCAGCAAGAAGAAACGAGAGAGTGCACATCAGCAAGAGAAGAAACACGCCTGCAAATAGAGAGAGACCGAAGCAGGGGAGACAGCCAAGCAAAAAACAAAGGAGCAGAAACGTTGCTTTTAAAGTTGCAAAGGAAGAAGAACCGATTAAGGTATATTGTCTCTGATACCAAGTTGAAACAAGAGTTTGAAATAATATATTTTGGCAGTGTATCAAAGTACGACTGCTCCTCTATTATTTATATATGTAGGGCAATTTACACATGTTATGATGTACACTATTACATAATATAATCGCTACGTATATTTCCTATTTTACAGAATATTTCCTAAATTACAATGCATTCCATAATAATGAAGGAGAAGAAAATCGATGAAGAGTTTTAATTAGTTTGAACAGTAGTCCAACAATATATTATTTTATTTTTTAATTTTTTGATTGAAACATGTTAAAATAGCTCTTACCGATGAAAATAGTCATTTTATCTATTCAAATGTCTCTTACGTTGGAGAACAGAAAACTAAAAACAAAAGATAAAATGAAAGTTTTTAACCTTGGTTTCTCTGATTGCTCATTCATTGGAGATGCTCTAAGTGTTTAAAACAATGTATATTATAGCGAACAAATAAAGTAAAACCTCATTTTAAATTAGGGTTAGAAGATGAATGAGGCTTCTGCATTGTTACTTTATGATTTAATAATAATAATAATAATAATTAAGGTTAAGTATGATGCATCAGGCTTAGATATTAGAGGTGTCCTTGGTCAAAATAGGATGTCATCTTTGAAAAGTTTGTAATGTTATTATATTTATTAATTTATATTTTTTAATACGGGTGTCAAAAATGATTATAAGTTTTATTTAAAATATGATGTTTATGAGAATAAAAAAGGAGATACATGAATAAGGAATAATAGTTTTGATTGAAAAGAAATATTTTCCTCTTTATATCATATATTTATGAGTATTTTTAATAGTTATTAATTTTTGTAATAATGTTTTAAGGTTTTTGTTGTTATAGAATTTTTTTTTTCATTCTATGTACGTTAAACATCAGTTTGAGATCTTATTTATTTTTATTAATGTATATGATTTTTACCATATTTTATTATATGCGGGCATGAACTTTTTGATTTACAGTTATATTTTAATAACACCTACACATCGATTCATTTGCATTAGAGAAATTAAATATTCGATTTGCTCTAAACGAGTAAAATAAATATGTAAATTGTTTTTTTTTATTAATACAGATGGTTCTCGAGTTACTTAGTTAAATGAAAGAATAAACTTTTTTTTTTAATTTTAAATTAGGATTTTTGCTGTAATGAAAACACACTTAAAAAGCTTAAATATTTTTTTTCTTCCAAATTGTCTTTTTTCAACCCATAAAAATCATGGTTAAAATCAAGGTTGTCAATTATGTTTTGGTTGCTGCTTCGTTATTTCAATTAGTACAAAAAGTTTCGATTTTAGAGCGTTTCGATGTATTTTCAGAGTTTTACTGTTTATGTATATATATATATAATTAAATATATTAATTCAATTTGTTTTAGTTCAAATCCAAAAATAAAAATATTTAGAATTGTGCAATTTAATCTAAAAAAAGACACAATAAAATGATATTTCTGAACAAAATTATGAACAAATATAATATTACAAGAATATTATCATCAATCTCACAAGGTCATTACATTATCTGATTGCTCTGAAATTTTGACATAATATATATAAATATGTCGAGAGAGTCCTCATAAAATTTCATCTCAATCTTTGGATTAAGATATATGATTGATATTGTATAATTATTCATTATTTTTTAAAAAAAATACTATTTAGCCGAAACGGAACGAGCTAAATGAAACCAAAATATTCCAACCAAAATTTAGGCGGAATTTTTGAAACAGGCTAAAAATTTAAGCGAGGTAAAAACTATCCAATTTTATCTCATTTTTTTAACTGGTATAAAACATTTCAGATGTTTCAACTAAAACAAAAAGAAATTAACAACATTGGTTAAAATAACTATAATAATCTAACAAAATTATATTATAAAGTAAATAAAACATAGTAGTGTCGGCATAACAGTTACTAGTTTTTTGTTTTTTTAGTTGCTAATAATATCTCCTGAAAAGGGGGCTACTTTTTCTATAAGAAGGGAGAGGTCTTTCTCTCCTCCCCAAGCATCCACTCTTTTTGTTTGTGTAATCGAAGAGATGGTGTCCTCCAAAGTCTTGGCAACTAAACCCCATGCCGTGTGTGTCCCTTTTCCAGCCCAGGGTCACATAAACCCAATGCTGAAACTAGCAAAACTACTCCATTTCAAAGGTTTTCACATAACCTTTGTTAATACAGAATATAACCACGGACGCTTACTCAAGTCTCGAGGCAGCAGCTCTCTCGATGGCTTCCCAGACTTCCAGTTTATGACAATTCCCGATGGTTTTCCACCTTCAGATATCGCTGACGCCACTCAACACATCCCATCTCTTTGTGAATGCACCTCCTCGACCTGCTTAGCCCCATTTCGTGATCTTATTGCCAGACTCAACTCCTCCGGTACTGTGCCGCAGGTGACATGTGTTGTCTCCGATGCTTGCATGAGCTTCACTCTCGATGCAGCTGAAGAATTTGGAATTCCGGAAGCGCTGTTTTGGACGCCAAGCGCCTGTGGTGTTTTGGGCTACGCGCACTATCGTTCACTTATCGAAAGAGGCTTGGCCCCTCTGAAAGGTACACAACTTTTTAAAACCGAATTTATGATAAAGTTTTCCTTTCGTTTTAGTTCATTAGAAGTTGTAATGTTTACAAAGTATGAAATTAAATCTTATACATATGTTTTTTTTTTTGAAGACGAGAGCGATCTAACAAATGGGTACTTAGAAACATCCATAGATTGGATTCCAGGAATGGAGAATATCAGTTTGAAGGATCTTCCAAGTTTTGTCAGAACCACGGACATAAACGACTTCGTGATAAGAGATATAGACAGAACTTCAAGAGCTTCTGCTGTCATTATTAACACCTTCGACTCCTTCGAACAAGATGTTTTGGATGCTTTATCTCCAATGCTTCCTCCAATATACACTGTTGGTCCTCTCCAATTGCTTGTTGATCAGATTCCAAATGGTAATCTGAAAAGTATTGTCTCAAATCTTTGGGAAGAACATCCCGAGTGCATTGAATGGCTTGATTCAAAAGAACCAAACTCTGTGGTGTATATAAATTTCGGTAGCATCACTGTAATAACCCCACAGCAAATGATTGAATTTGCTTGGGGACTAGCCAACAGCAACAAACCTTTCTTATGGATAATAAGGCCAGATCTTATTGTAGGTGAAGCCCCGATGTTGCCACCTGAATTTTTATCTGTAACAAAGGATCGAAGCTTGCTGATAAGCTGGTGTCCTCAAGAACAGGTCCTGAAGCATCCTTCCATTGGAGGGTTTTTAAGTCACATGGGGTGGAATTCGACATTGGAAAGTATCTGTGGCGGTGTCCCGATGGTTTGTTGGCCGTTTTTCTGTGATCAACACACCAACTGCTGGTTTGCTTGTACCAAGTGGGGTATCGGAATGGAGATGGAAAACAACGTGAAAAGAGATGAAGTGGAAAAGCTTGTGAGGGAGTTAATGGAGGGAGAGAAAGGAAAAGATATGAAAAAGAAGGCAATGGAATCGAAAACCAAGGCAGAGGAGGCAGCTTCGACAGGTGGCGGTTCTCTTCGGAATCTGGATCGATTGGTAAAAGTTATTGCAAGCGAACAAATCATTAGTTAGAGCAAGTCCAAGGGTAGGAGGCATTTTTAAGAGGCAAATGATAGAAATGACTCTTTGAATAGTGTAAAAATGGCTCTTGAGGTAATGTGGTCTCCAATGGTAAGAGCCATTTTTAAGAGCCATTTTTTGAAATTTATTTTAAATAAAATTTAATTATTTTGTATATAGTGTAATTATACAATTCATTACACAATTAATATAAGTAAGTTATATAATTAAATAATTATTTTTGAGAAACCCGCTAACAATAAAATTATTGTTTCTTAAAAAAAAAATGAATTTAATTATAATAAAAAGATCAAGAATATTTGAAATTTGAAATTTTAAAATGGTGAAAAAACCCACCAAAATTTCATTTTGTAAAAAAAACCCGCCAATATTTGAAATTCGAAATTTTAAAAAATTGAAAGAATTACCACCAAAAATTTAAATATTTTGGGTTTCAAATTTTTAAAAAAATGGCGCCAACATTTTAAAATTTAAAATTTGAACTTTTGAGGACAATAAATTCATCTATAAATATCCACATAAACCTTAACATTTTCTTCACCATAGTTTTCTTCATCATAGATTTCTGCACTATTTTCTTCTTTGCAATCTTTATTTTATTTCATTAAAGTTCATCATGAATAATTTTGATATTTATGATATGTTTGGTTTTGATGATGACACTTCCATGTATATTTGTCAAGTTGCTGCTACAGTGGCTGCTGGAGAAGAATCGATAAATGAAGGGCGAAGAAGAGGGGCTGGTGGATCTATTACTGGACACAACGTCGTCAATCGTGGTAGAAAGGAAGGTGCGTTGAGGCTTTATAATGATTATTTTGCTGAAAATCCTAAATTCACAGAAAGTCAGTTTCGAAGGAGATTTAGGATGAGTCGTCGTCTTTTTATTCGGATCGCAAATGCAGTGGAAGCTCACAATCCATTTTTCAATCAAACGAGAGATGCTGTTGGCGTTCTTGGTTTATCTTGTCTTCAAAAGGTAACTGCCGCTCAAAGGATACTTGCATATGGTATTCCTGCAGATCTAACTGATGAATATATTCGGATTGGAAAAAGCACTGCAATAGAAAGTCTTAGAGCTTTCGTGAAATCAATTGTTGAAGTTTTTGGGGATTGGTATCTAAGAGCTCCAAACGAGTCCGATGTTACTCGACTATTATCAATAGGCGAGCAGCGTGGATTTCCAGGGATGTTAGGGAGCATTGATTGCATGCATTGGAAATGGGAGAAATGTCCAATTGCATGGCATGGGATGTATACTGGCCATTCTCATGAACCTACAATAGTTCTAGAGGCGGTGGCTTCACAAGATCTTTGGATATGGCATGCCTTTTTTGGAATGCCTGGATCTCTGAATGATATTAATGTTCTTGAGCGGTCACCTATCTTTGCTGCGCTTGCTGAAGGTCGTGCTCCACCCGTCAATTACGCAATCAATGGTCATGAATATACAATGGGATACTATTTAGCAGATGGGATTTATCCGAATTGGTCAACCTTTGTTAAGACAATCCCAGCGCCATTAGGAGAAAAGAGAAAATATTTCGCAAGAAAACAAGAGTCTGCAAGGAAGGACGTGGAGAGGGCATTTGGGGTGTTACAGGCTCGTTTCGCAATAGTTCGTGGGCCGGTGCGATACTGGGATGAAGAAACTCTTGCAAATATTATGAAAGCTTGCATAATAATGCATAATATGATTATTGAGGATGAAGGCACAACGAATGTTGAATTTGATAATGAAAGTGGAAGTAGCTCTTCTATATCAGTGTCACGTGAAGAAACACCAGAACTACATCATTTTCTTCAGTCTCATAATCGAATCAGGGACAAATCTACGCACTCCCAATTGCAAGCTGATTTGATTGAACATTTATGGAAACAATACGGTAATGAGTAGATAATCATTACATCTAAGCTACTTATTGTATGTTTTGAAGTTATTGTATGTTTTTAAGAGATTGTATGTGTTTTAAGTTATTGTATCTTTTTTTGTATTTGAAATTAATTAATGTTACTTATTATCTTTGAGTGTTAGAAAAGGTTCAAATAAAAGGTAACACATTAACAAATAATCAATAAGTTCTTACATAATTAATTAAAAGACATTCCATTACACATAATTAAATGAAATTAACTACATAATTAACTGGACCTCCTTCTTGCCAGAATTTCCATCATTTTTGCTTCAAAATATTCTGCAACCATTGGATTCATTGTAGAAGTATCCATCTTCAGAATCTCCATTTCTTGTTTCTCTTGCTTTTGTTTAAGCAATACAGCATTTTGCTCCAACATGATTTTTCTGTCTTTGTCTTTTTTGTCCTCAATGTCAACAAAGGTTTCATTCAATTGCTGTAACCTAGTTGATACACTTATCTCCCCAACTTTCTCTTTTCCTTGTCTGCGTCTAAGATGTTCCTTTGCAGCTTTCTGACCAATTGGTCTATTTTGGTAAACAAATGTATCACTGTCTTCTCCTAAAAAAACAGAATCAGCGGTTGATGGAGTTGAAGTAGCTGGACTTGCGTTTCCATGATTTTTTTGTTTCTTGTTTGACTTCTGATGAAGACTTGCACGTTCAAATTGCCATTTTGGTTCTTTTTTCAAGATAACCCAACAATGTTCCAGATGAAATCGTTTGCCAACGACTGAAGCATACATTTGTCGAGCATCATTAAGCTGAAAAAACAAATTCAATAAATGAAACTATGTTATATAATAAATATGTTAAACAACTTATTTAATATGTAAATGTTGAAAATAAAACATTACCCTTGATTCTTCAGTCGTTCCACTCTGTTGACGGTTTTCAATCTGGGTAACAAACCCAACAAATTTTGCAACTTCTCTATTTATTTCTTGCCATCTATTTGAGATGCTTATTTGGGAACGATTATTCAGGTTCCCTCCATGCTCTACAAAGCACGCATGTACTCGAGCCCAGAATTGTCTAGTTTGTTGATCAACTCCCGTGATTGGATCTTTGCTAGTATTTAACCACGCAGATACAAGTAAACAATCTTCTTCCGGTGAGAAGTTTTTACTTCTTTGTGATTTTCTAGTTATATGAACATTAAAATCACTTTGTTCAGAATCAAATTGTTCAGACGCATTTGAGTCCATCTGCATAAAAAAAAACATTGTCTTATTGCTCTTGTTGATCTAACTGAAATTTTATTACAGTATTAATAAAACTAATAAAAATATCTAGTTACGAATAAATGCACACCATTTCTAAACACAAAATTTACACAGTTTAAACATCTAACAGTAAATTTAAAACATGTAACTAAGCTAATTGATTTACAAATTTGTAATTTATCAATTTCGCATAATTATTTTTTTACTAAATATTATTATTAATTACCTCCACAACAATTCTAAATACAAAATTTACACAATATTTAAATTTAACAATACATTTAAAAATATTATTTTTTTTACTAAATATTATTACCCATCTTTTCCCTAATATACCCCCCCCCCCACACACACGAAACCCTACCAGATCTACCCATTTTATTTCATGCGCCGTCCTCTCCCTCTCGGCCCCTTCATCCTTCATCCATCAATTTCATCACTGTCACTCGTCCCTCTCCTCTCCTCTCGGCTCCCTTAATTTCCAGGCGCCACACAAAGCCATCGTCCCTCGTCCCTCTCCCGCTCGTCCCTCTCCCGCTCGTCCCTCGTCCCTCGTCCCTCGTCCCTCGTCCCTCGTCCCTCGGCCATCAGTCCCTCTCGGCCATCGTCCCCTCTCCTCTCAGCC
The DNA here is from genome assembly GCA_029228465.1 of Salix viminalis. Classification (NCBI taxonomy): domain Eukaryota; kingdom Viridiplantae; phylum Streptophyta; class Magnoliopsida; order Malpighiales; family Salicaceae; genus Salix; species Salix viminalis. Next base: position 3,876,341 of record CM055442.1, read on the forward strand.
TCGTCCCTCTTCCATGGCCATCCGGCCTCCGTCCCCTCTTCCATGGCCATCCGGCCTCCGTCCCTCTCCCTGCCGGGCCAACTCTTATCCCTCCTCTCCCTCGGGCTCCCCGATTTGCAGTGGGCGTGAAAACAAATAGATTGAGTTAGAAAACATACCGATTTGCAGTAGGCGGAAGATTTCACACGAAGTGAAGATGTAGCTTCGTTGGATTTGTGGTATGTTGCTGTGATTTTTCCTTGTTCGAATTTGTCTGTAAAATATGTGTTTTTGTAATTTTACTGTGATTTTCCGTTAATGTCGAATTTCCCTGTGTTGTTTGTCTGTGTTGTTTGCTTGGATGTGTTGGTGGCCATTGTTCGCGACTCAGTTTTTATTCCAAAATTCCAACGGTAATAAAACTCCCCCAACGGTCACATTTTGGTTTTGGCTCCCCGACCAAAACCTGTAGGGAATGGCTTTCCCGAAATTGGAAGAGGCATTTTGCCTCTTCCAATGGCTCTCCCCGTTGGACTGCCTAATTTAACAAAAAGAGCCAAAATTTGCCTTTGGCTCTTCATTTGCCTCCTCCCTTGGACTTGCCCTTAGAAGCCTGAATGGCAAATCACTTCAAGCATTTGAGTATATCCTACTGTATTAATTTTAGAGAGAAAAATAATATAAGAAAAAAACACCTTGTTATAATAAATTAATAAATCTTCTATTGTTATAAATTCATATTCATGCGTATTGAATGTACTCTTGAGTTTAGTCTTTTGAATTTCCATAACTGTTGAGTTCATTACCTTCTCTTATAAATATATCAGTTGTCTTGTATTCTTTAGAGTTAAGAAAAATATTTCTCTCTTGTATCTTTTGATTATATTTTGATGACTATGTTATTCTATGTTAATTATTTATTCTTTTTATAACATATTATTAGCATGATGCTCTAAATAGCTTCTATCCATTTTATTTTTTTTCATTATTGTAATTTATTTTTGCTCTAACAAGTTCATGGAGAACGAGTATCACAAGTTTCTAAAAAACGAGTATCACAATTTCCTGAAGAAATAAATAAATTAAAAATAGTTCTTGAAGAACTAGTATCATAAGAATTAATAAATTAAATACAGTTCCTGAAAAACTAGTATCACAAGTTCCTGAAGAATTAATAAATTAAAAATAGTACTTGAAGAACTAGTATCATGGGTTCCTGAAAAATTAAATAAATTAAATACAGCTCCTGACGAACTAGTATTTCTAAGGCTAAACAAATAACAGTCTTAAGGGACTTATTTTCCTGAAGAATTAAATATATTAAATATAGTTCCTGAAGAACTAATATTTCTAAATCTAAATAAATAACAATCTTAAAGGACTAATTTTTTATATCATTTATAGGTTTATCGTGATTTTTATTTGAGTGTTTTGGTCAAAAATAGGTTGAAATGTTTTTTTAGGTCAAAAAACACTAATTATCTAGCCAATAAAAACACTAATTATCTAGCAAATGTGTTAGCTGAATTATTAGACATGTTGTCTAACCTTTTTTTTTTCAAAAACAAATTGGAGAGAATGATATGCTGTGGTAAACAATTTAGGCCCAATCACGAAGGCCTTGCTTAAATGGGTTAAGCCTAGAAGCGTTTAATCTTTTTTTTTTCCCAACTAATACCTTTTTTATATTTTAAATTTTATTATATATGACAATTATTTAAAATGATACCCGTTATCTCTTTTATTTTGTTTAGGGAGCCTCTTTTGAATTATGATGATTTTTTTGGTTATGTATTTAATTCTTAAAGAGATTTTTCTTATTCATCTGTAAAATTTTCTTTTTTTGTTTAGATAAACTATATTTTTTGAAATAGAAAATATTTATTTTTATATAATGTTTTTAATATGTATAGACATGCATAATAGTTTAATTGTCTTTTTATCCTATTCAATCAATTGAATGTATTTGTCTATTTTTATTATTATTTGATTAACTAAAAGACAAATTAATAAAAAGAATGTAGCAAATTGCCTACGATATAAATGTGAATCTTTTAGTGTAGATCATCATACTTTTCACCCTCTTACAATTAACTATGGACTGTAATGATGCATTTTAAATAAATTTTTATTTTAGTTCTCAAGCTTTTTCTTCGCACAATTTAGGTTTTTCAAGAACCATATTTCATGTTTCTTCAAAGGAATGGTTGAATTGAAAGACAAACTAAAGTGAGAAACTCGAGTGACACATGTGATTTTCCAGAAATATTGAAAAAGTACATTTTAGTTCTTGATCTTTTTAATCTACTAGTTAAGTAGTCCCTTTAATTTTAGAAAAAAACATTTTGATACAAAATTTTATTTTTATTATTTTTGAGTTCTTTTTGGGTGTAAGGAAAGAGAGAGGCTTGTTGAATTCTAGAATAGAAATACAAAGTTGTCGTTATAACAATTTCAGCTACCAAAATAATTAATTTTTGTATCAAATGATTCCTTGCAAGGAAAGAAGTCCAAATCACGTGTCTTTGTTCCTTTGATCTCATGAAGATTTCTTTTCTCTATTTGATTTTGACATGGTTTGTTTGTTTTGTTTTAGAATGTTATAGATTTGCTTAGTAAGGTTTATGTTTTGTTTTGACATGGTGTTTTGGATAATAATAAAATTTTAGAAGAAGAAAACTAGTAAACCTGTTTATATTTAGGTTAAATTATGATATAATACTTAAATTGTAACTACGAATACATATAAGAAAGATACACATAAAGAGAAGAGATAAATATATGAAATGAATTCTCATTACTTTTTAGGATTATATGTATATATTTTTAAATATCATAAGAATTAATAATTATGACTTAACTACCATAAATGTTTTCTTTGAATGACATTTTCAGATGAAAACGAAGATGGTAGTCATTGTGATGGATCGTTGTGCAACTACAGGCACTCACGAGCTCCTAAACTACAAACTAATCATTAGAATTAGAAAGGAAGATGGGATTTTTTATAGTTAGGTGAAAATGGAAAATTTGATTGGAAATGGAAAACAATTTCTTACATTGAAAATTGTCTATTGATTGTTTAGTATTCAAACAAGGAAAAGTAAGTATTGAATCCTAATTTGATCATTATCATCAGAGTCATAAGAATTACGTCCTTGAAATAGCAGCCCTACATGCCCTAAACGTTCGAAGACCTTATACCTCTGCATTCATTTTTTCCGCACATATACCATTGTTGAAACGAGACTTGTAGTTTCTCTCAAGATCTGAAACATTTTTGTTGCAAGCAACACTGGAATGGATCCGGCGGCTATAAAATTCAATGGTAGGTAATAGAGTGTCAGGATGACTGCAACAAGCCGTGCAATGGTGAACTTGTAGCAATCATGTATTAGCACGAAGAAGTTAAGAGAAGGCATAAAGAGAGAGGGGAAAGAAGCTTATGGTCTTTAGCAATTTATTCTTTTATTTTCTTGACATTTTTTTTACAGAAATTTGTCTGTATATATAATAGTTTTAGCATTCTAGAATGATAGAAAGAAAACAAAATAAAAATACCTCCTCTCATAATGTTATGTATAGATATTCAACATTTACTTGGACATTTTCATACATAGAAAAAATTCAATCCACGTTTTGCTGCTACTAGTACTAGTCGCCCTTGTTCTATGCATGTATTCGCAGTTTTATGTGTTAAGGAACCATCTCACCTAAAAGCTTAAGGAATCATCTCACCTAAAAGCTTAAGCTTTTAAGTGAGATGGTTCCTTAACATGGTATCAGAGCCTTGTTGACCCAACAGTCACGAGTTCGAATCTCACCACCTCCATTCTATTTGATAAAAAAAAAAAAACCAAGCACAAGGTGATGTGGGCCTGTGCAAGTTTCAAGCCCAAAAGGCTTTCATTTGAGGGGGGTGTTAGAGAATAATATAAATCATATTATGGGGCCTCACTTATAAGCTTAAGCTTTTAGGTGAGATGGTTCCTTAACATTATAGACCCAGAAATGGATTGATGTGAGAGTAGTCAAGCAAAATTTATGAAAGTTCTTGATATTATTTTCCAATATCGAATCTGATATAAGTGTTCAATGGTCCAGCTGCACTGGATGTGTGATGTTTCGAATTGGGAATAGTCATCCCCATATTTATTAGACCTTATATTTCAAAAAAAGTTAATAATTTTTGTTCCTTTTCATCCTTTCATCCGTAAGTCAAAAGAAAACCTATCCTGACTCCAATAACACGAGTAGGGGAAGAAAATTGAATAATAATACAAAAATAAAATTCAGAACCAATAATAATAATTGAATTAATTGTTAAGAGAAACTAAATCACGTGAAAAAATACTTTAGAAATTGGATTACTCAATTTATTATATGTTTTTAAAGATGTTCTATTTTATTGTTTGTAAGAGATCATGGACGCTACTTGGATTGGTTGTCTTTATTTTATAAAGGTGGTTTGCTTGCATAAGATCCTTAAATTTATTACTTTTGACCAGGATATGAAGTTTAAGAGAATTATTAGAAAGAATTTAGGGATAAAACTTGGTACCAAAAAACATTTAGTTGTGCTTATCACCCTAGGATAGATGGTAACACTAAAGATGTTAACAACAATATAAAAGTTACACTCTGTGGTTTAGTTAGATACAAACTTAAGTAATGGGATTTAGGTTTATAAATGGTGGAGTTCATTTATAAACACTTTAGAAATTGGATTACTCAGTTGGCCCATTCAAAATTATATATAAACAAAATCCTGTTGGTAGAACCCATTTCCTAGGAGCTTGTACCAAGACCACGGGATGCAGAACCCATTTCCTACAAATGGGTGCACAAAATAATATGATGCACAGATGGAACAATTGAATGACTCAAAGCTCTAGTTGCAAAACTTGCATCTGTGAGAGTTTTACTTCTTGTTGCAGCCAACAAAGAATGGAACTTTTGGCAGATGGGCGTGAAGAATGCCTTACTGCATGGAGAGGTAGATCAGGAGATCTATATGAATTAACCGATGGGTTTTCAGAATCAATCTCATCCCAACTATATATATAAACTGAGAAAGGCATTCTATGGATTGAAACAAGTACCTAGGGTATAGTATGGTAAGATTGCTGATTTTTTAACTCAAAATGGATATACAGTGAGTCATGCAAATTTAAGTTTGTGTATGTGGATGATATAATCATCACTGACAATGATATTGAAGAAACCTGTCAAACCAAGGAGAACCTGTCAGTTTATTTTGAGATGAAAGAACTAGGACAACTGAACCATCTTGATTAACTAAGAAACTCGTGTTCCTTCTGCCATCTCGAGGATCGTAGGGCTTTGATACCATTTGCAATACTTCTCAAATTAAAATAATTCTTTTTGATGAGATAATCTTCTCTCAGGAGTTTTTGTATATTTCTTTTTTAAACAAAAACAACGATATTTTTGGTTTAGGTTTATCAAAGCGAAAAAAAAATAAAAAATTGAAACTAAAGTAGCTAATAATTCCGAGCAAATTCAAGGTAGCCCGGGCTTCTTGGGAACAAATAATTTGCTTCAAAGCAATTTCGGTATGACTGCCTTTCATTTGTTTCCATCCTTTCTTTTTATACAACCCTTTCTGGAATACTAGTATTTAGATTGTATATGTATTTCATATGTTAATCCTAATTTGCATGCCAACTGTCTCCTCCTTTTAAAAGATGTCGTTTCCTTTGTTTCTTATAAGCTATTGCCAAGTGTCATTGCAAGACTCCCTTCATCTCAGCCGTCCACGTAAGTTGTCCTTGCCATCATCTTGACCTTACACGCTAACACTCTCTCCCTTCATTTGCAGGCAATCTTGTCGAGGAAGCCAGTTTGTTCACTTCGTCTGCTCCCGTTCCCTTGAGAACTCCCGGTCGGTCACACCTCGTGAACAATGAATCGAAAAGTGATGATCTTTTCCAATGCATACGTATAAGTTTTGTATATTTTTTATCACATTATTGAACCACCATGCTAATTCGAATGGATGAAAAGCAAGCATTTAATTTCAGTAACAGAATGATTATTTCCAAGTGTCTAGGGTAACATCAGCATGGCCATCTGGGATGTTTTCGAACTGGAAATCAGGCCAGTCATCAGGGAGTTACCGTCTCTGGACATGCGCAAACGGCTGTGATTGTTTCTTACTTTCTCTGTCAGCTTTTTATTTCACACCTTCAATGAGTTTGAAGATTGAAGTTATTGATCACCATTTATATAAGGAATTGTGACTATTTCTTATATTAATCAATGCGCATGAGTTTTATTTTTTAATCAACAGACTTTGAGTTATAAAAATGATTAATTTGCTTGAAATTATATGGCAGTGAATTATTTTTCATTCATGTTTATTCAATTAATTAGGTATTGATGTGGATGTCATGGACGTGTTATTAGCTTCCCTAGGAAAACTTACCTTTTTTTTGTCTATAAGAAGGGAGAGGTCTATCTCTCCTCCCCAAGCATCAACTCTTTTTGTTTGTGTAATCAAAGAGATGGTGGCAACTAAACCCCACGCCGTGTGTGTCCCTTTTCCAGCCCAGGGTCACATAAACCCAATGCTGAAACTAGCAAAACTACTCCACCTCAAAGGTTTTCACATAACCTTTGTTAACACAGAGTATAACCACAGACGCTTACTCAAGTCTCGAGGCAGCAGCTCTCTTGATGGCTTGCCAGACTTCCAGTTTAAAACCATTCCCGATGGTCTTCCACCTTCAGATATGGCTGACGCCACTCAAGACATCCCATCTCTTTGTGAATGCACCTCCACCACCTGCTTAGCCCCATTTCGTGATCTTATTGCCAGACTAAACTCCTCCGGTACTGTGCCGCAGGTGACATGTGTTGTCTCCGATGCTTGCATGAGCTTCACTCTTGATGCAGCTGAAGAATTTGGAATTCCAGAAGCGCTGTTTTGGACGCCAAGCGCCTGTGGTGTTTTGGGCTACGCGCACTATCGTTCACTTATCGAAAGAGGCTTGACCCCTCTGAAAGGTACACAACTTTTTAAAACCGAAGATCGAAAATATGGGTGCCTGAATTCATGATAAAGTTTTCCTTTTCGTTTTGGCTCATTAGAAGTTATCATTTTACCACGACCCAGAAGGTCGAGCTTGCATAATTTACCATGTATGAAAATTAATCTTATATACATGTTTGTTTTTTTTGAAGACGCGAGCGATCTAACAAATCGGGTACTTAGAAACATCCATAGATTGGATTCCAGGAATGGAGAATATCAGTTTGAAGGATCTTCCAAGTTTTGTCAGAACCACGGACATAAACGACTTCGTGATAAGAGATATAGACAGAACTTCAAGAGCTTCTGCTGTCATTATTAACACCTTCGACTCCTTCGAACAAGATGTTTTGGATGCTTTATCTCCAATGCTTCCTCCAATATACACTGTTGGTCCTATCCAATTGCTTGTTGATCAGATTCCAAATGGTAATCTGAAAAATATTGGCTCAAATCTTTGGGAAGAACATCCGGAGTGCTTTGAATGGCTTGATTCAAAAGAACCAAACTCTGTGGTGTATATAAATTTTGGTAGCATCACTGTAATAACCCCACAGCAAATGATTGAATTTGCTTGGGGGGCTAGCGAACAGCAACAAACCTTTCTTATGGATAATAAGGCCTGGTCTTATTGAGGGTGAAGCCGCGATGTTGCCACCTGAATTTTTATCTGTAACAAAGGATCGAAGCTTGCTGATAAGCTGGTGTCCTCAAGAACAGGTCTTGAAGCATCCTTCCATTGGAGGGTTTTTAAGTCACATGGGGTGGAATTCAACATTGGAAAGTATCTGTGGCGGCGTCCCGATGGTTTGTTGGCCATTTTTTTCCGATCAACAGACCAACTGTTGGTTTGCTTGTACCAAGTGGGGTATCGGAATGGAGATAGAAAACAACGTGAAAAGAGATGAAGTGGAAAAGCTTGTGAGGGAGTTAATGGAGGGAGAGAAAGGAAAAGATATGAAAAAGAAGGCAATGGAATGGAAAACCAAGGCAGAGGAGGCAGCTTGGACAGGTGGCGGTTCTCTTCGGAATCTGGATCGATTGGTAAAAGTTCTTGCAAGCGAACAAATCATTAGTTAGAAGCCTGAATGGCAAATCACTTCAAGCATTTGAGTATATCCTACTGTATTAATTTTAGAGAGAAAAATAATCTAAGAAAAAAACACCTTGTTATAATAAATTAATAAATCTACTATTGTTATAAATTCATATTCATGCGTATTGAATGTACTCTTGAGTTTAGTCTTTTGAAGTTTCATAACTCTTGAGTTCATTACCTTCTCTTATAAATATATCACTTGTCTTGTATTTTTTAGAGTTTTGAAAAATAGAAGAATTCATAATAAGAAAAATATTTCTCTCTTGTCTCTTTTGAATATATTTTGATGACTATGTTCTTCTATGTTAATTATTTATTCTTTTTATAACATATTATTAGCACGAAGCTCTAAATAGCTTATATCAATTTTATATTTTTTCATTATTGTAATTTATTTTTGCTCTAACAAGTTCATGAAGAACGAGTATCACAAGTTCCTAAACAACAATTATCACAACTTCCTGAAGAAATAAATAAATTAAAAATAGTTCTCGAAGAACTAGTATCATAAGAATTAATAAATTAAATACAGTTCCTGAAAAACTAGTATCACAAGTTCCTGAAGAATTAATAAATTAAAAATAGTACCTGAAGAACTAGTATCATAGGTTTCTGAAAAATTAAATAAATTAAATACAGTTCCTGACGAACTAGTATTTCTAAGGCTAAACAAATAGTAGTCTTAAGGGACTTATTTTTCTTAAGAATTAAATAAATTAAGTATAGTTCCTGAAGAACTAATATTTCTAAATCTAAATAAATAACAATCTTAAAGGACTAATTTTTTTAATCTTTATGATTTTATTTAATAAGTTATTTCTTGTTTTTATAGATAAAAATAATGTCTAATATGATAAAACTTGAATTTATCACTCTTGATATTTTTAAAAATAATTATTTGTCATGAAACATTGACATCGAGATTCATCAAGCTATGAATCTTTGAGAGACCATTAAAGAAGGAAATAATATGTGGCAAAATCTAAATGAAAGATATGACCACTAAAGTTTATCATACTTCCTCAAGCTCGTTATGATTGGTTACACCCGAAGTTGCAAGATTTTAAATCGATTAGTGATTATAATTCTGCTCCTTTTAAAATTACTCACTTTGAAATTGTGTGGTAAAAAATATTACAGAAGATCAAATGTTAGAGAAAACATTCTCTACTTTTCATGCCTCAAACATTGTCTTGCAGCAACAATATAAAGTGTATAATTTCAAAAGGTGCTCGAAATTAGATTTCATGTCTTTTAGGTAGTTGGACAAAATAATGAGCTTTTGATGAAAAAATCATCAATCTCATTAAATGGGTTCTAAACCATTCCCTGAAGTAAATGAAACCTTTGTCCAAAAGACAAGAAAGATCCAAGAATATAGATATGGAAGAAATAAATGAAAAAAAAGAAGAGATAATCCTTCTAAAAGTAACCCATCATACCACTAGAAGTGGAGACATAATGAATAGTGGTATGACTTTTCATAAAAGGGATTTATGTCTAGTAGACAGTCAGACAACACAAAAACTCTTAAGGAAAATAAATATTTTGAGTGTTTGACATTCATCAAAACTAATGTCACTACAATATCAAGTCCAGTAGACATGATTAAAGGCTATGACAAAGCGAATATTGTGTTACCAAATAACATAAGACTGAGTATCAAAAATACATTATATTCACCTGAGTCCAGAAGAAATTTACCCAGCTTTAATGATATACGTGCTATTGGTTATCATATTGAAACATTAGATAAAGATAGAAAAGAATATCTTTATATAATTGAATGTATTTCAGGCTAGAAGTTTGTCCTTGAGAAACCACTTGCTTTCTCTTATGGAATTTAATATACGATCATGAAATCTATTGAATCAAACATTGTGATACACTAGAGTGTTCCGACCCAAAATAATTTATGCTTTGGCATGATTGATATCATAACCCAATTTCTGGGTTACTCCCCAAAATCCACCCCAAAATAACAAAAATAAAATAAAAGAGGTCGACGTTGGTAAAAAAAATTAATATGCGAATTTTGGTTGTTTTCGAGAGTTTAATTGTATCTCTATTGTCCCCAAAAATAGAGGAAAATACGGATTTAAGGCAAAAATAATTTATCATCAGATAAATCTATGTAAAAATTAAGTCGAGAGATATAATTATATTTTTATGGGCCAATTTGATTTAATTGTCAGCCATTTTAAAAGTATAATTATGTTTGGGAATTAATTTAGGGTCCAATTAAAGGATTTAAGTAAGTGCAAGGACTTAATTATACTTTACAGTGGTCAAATTAATTTTATTAAGGGCTTAATCAGTGAAAAATCAAGTTAGGGAGCTTAAATCGGGTTCAATTGAGAAGTTGAGAATTTTCAGAGACTGAATTGAATTTTTTCTAAGCCAATTGTGCGAAATCAGGGTTCCAATTGAAAACAATTGAGAGTTTAATGGTCAATTGAGGGTCAAATAACATAAATTGGGAGTCAGGGACCAAAATAAAAAGGTGCGTAAATTTAAGGCTAACATTTGAATTTTTCACGAGGACACAATCGCACAAAATTAAAAGTTTAAAAACAATTAGGGGTGCGATTGAACTAATTAAAACTTGAGGGACCAAAATTGATTTTTTCCATCTCCCCGCAATCATCACAGGTGTGACTGCACTGTTCAGTCACTTGAACAGTGCAGGCACGCCACCTGCAATCACAGGCGACAACCCTTCGCTGCACGCCATGGGCAGCCGAAGGGTTGCCTTTCAAACCTATAAATACATGCATGAAACGCATGCAGTGGGAGGGGAGAAAACGGAAGGAAAAACTGGGCAGAGAGGTGAGAAGAAAACAAACGAAATTCACGTAAAAAAACAAAGAGAAAGAGGGGCAGAATTTCGGCAAATCTTCATCCCCTCGTTTCTAGGCTCTCTCTCTCTCTCCTTCACCTTTCACAGCCCGTCTCTCTCTCTAAAACAACCCCATCCAGCTCTCTCTCTCTCTCTCCACCGTGGAAGGCCATTCAACCACCCAACACCTCTCTCATCATCACCGTAAGCTTCCCCTCGACGCCAGCAACTTAGCCCCACTCTCCGGCGAGGCAACATTCCAGGTGACAATAGCAGCAACGCCAACACCGGGTGACTTTGGAAGCTTCCTCCGCCACCACAGGGCCACCGTTGGCGACGCCACTACTGACGGAAATCATCACCTCGATCTCCTCTACCTAACGGTGCTAATAGGTATACCTCTCATCACACTCAAAAAATCACTGTACATCATCTTCTTCCTCTCGGCGCTGCATGCAGTGGGACGAAACTGTGCATGCAGGCCTGCTGATTGAGTTGGGCAAGGCTTCGTGCCCGGCCCACATGCGTTAAGGAGGTGGGCTTACAGCTCACCCTGAACCGGAGGCCCAGTCCATGAGAGGTGGGTCGACGACCCACCTATGCTTTTATCCCAGCCCATTAAATGTGGGCTTTGGCCATCTTGGTTAGCCGACCAATTTAGTTGGGCCCGACCCATTTTTTATTTAAAAAATTACAAAAATGCATTTAAAAAAATAATAATAAAAAATGTGTTGTTTTCGTGCATACGGCTGGATTCCAAAAAAAATTTCATCATATTTTTTCATAAAAAAAATATTTTGCATCTTCCTCATGTTTTAAAACAAAAATTGGATATCGTAACCAATTTATGATTATCCGTTGGAATTTGGCCAAAATATCAAAAATAATTTTAAATATTTTTGTTTTTATCTATTAGGGTGTAAATTTACATTGTAAAGTACACCCGTGAAAAAAAGGTTTTATCTATTAGGGTGCAAATTTACATTGTAAAGTACATCCATGGATAAAAAAAGGGATTTTTAAACTACGGTGTAAATTTATATTGTAAAGTACACCCGTATAAAAAAAAATAGTTTTTGAAAATGCAGTGCAAATTTTTAACTTAGAAAAACAATCAAATAACAATGCAGCTTACCTTAGGTATGGTGCACTGGGGGTGATGCGTCTTCCCCTTGCACAACAAATCCCCTTATCTAGACTCTCGCAGACCAATAGGTTCCTAGTAACCTTAATACTAGGTGGCGACTCCTACTAATTATAGTCGTAAATTTTACGACTATAAAATACCTCATTTTCACCGCGCGCCGTTGTCTCTTCAGAGAGGGATGGCGGGGCGCGAAGCACGTAAAAAAAATCGTTGTCGCGACAATTGACTTGGTCATCCAGGATTAGTAATAATGAGACAAATTATTGAGAATTCATATAGGCATCCCTTATGAAACCTGAAGATTCTTTTACAAAGTGAAAATCAATGTGCTGTATGTTCTCAAGGTAAATTAATTACCAAACCATGTCCATGAAAGGTTCTTATAGAATCACCATCTTTTCTTGAAAGAATTTAAGGAGATATATGTGGGCCTATTCATCTACCATGCAGACCTTATAAATATTTTATGGTATTTATTGATGTATCAAGTAAATGGTCATATGCTTGTTTACTTTCCAGTTGAAATATTGCATTCACTAGATTAATAGCGACTCGAGCAAAATTTCCTAATTATCCTACCAAGAAAATTTGATTGGACAATGTTGGTGAGTTTACTTAAGCATTTGATAGTTCTTGGTTAATCATTTAGAAAATAAATTCAATTAATTGCAAGACCATTATTTATGAAATTAAAATTGCCTACATCTATCTCGGGACATGCTATATTACATGTTGCATCACTAGTTAGAATTAGATCAAATGCTTACCATAATTATTTTTCTTTACAACTTATTTACAGTATACCACCAAATATATTTCTTCCATGAACTTTTGGTTGTGTAGTATATGTGCTTTTAGCACCCCCATAAAGGACTAAAAGGGGCCCACAACAAAGAATAAGAACGTATATTGGTTTTATTTTTCCATCTATTATTAGATTGGTTGAACTTTTGACTGTTAATGTTTTCACTAGTTAGAATTAGATCAAATGCTTACCATTATTATTTTTCTTTACAACTTGTTTATGGTATACCACCAAATATATTTCTTCCATGAATTTTTGGTTGTGTAGTATATGTGCTTGTAGCACTCCCATAAAGGACTAAAAGGGGCCCACAACAAAGAATAAGAACTTATATTGGTTTTATTTCTCCATCTATTATTAGATTGCTTGAACCTTTGACTGTTAATGTTTTTAAGACATGTTTTAAAGACTGTAATTTTGATGAGAACATTTTCCCATCATTAAAGAAAGCAAATTCAGTGCCTAATGCAATACAAAAAATTACTTTGTAATAACCCAAAGTTATCAAATTTCAATGCTTGAAGCATGAAAAGAAATTACTTAGAATAACCTAAAGTTATCTCATTTTGATCCAAGGAAAAATCAATGTGAACTTGAAGTTCAAAGGATAATTCACTTACAAAATATTGCAAATCAATTACTGGATGTTTTCACCAATAATGAAAAGGTAGTTAAATATCATATTCCTATTGCAAATGCTCCATTTAAAATTGAATTTCTTAAAGAAAAAAAGGTCATCATAATAGTAAATGAATCTATACCACGCTTGAAACTCGAAAGACCTATTAGCGCTAAAGACAAAAATCCTAGAAAATAAAAACTCCAATGAACAAATTGTTGCTACCCAATTTTTGACTCTTTATTTTTCTGAAAAAAAATAAAAAATAGATTTTTGTTCAAGGGGGCGAATTGAACGAATTGAGAGTTTAATGGCCGATTAAGGTTTAAATCATGAAAATCAGTGAATCAAGGACCGGAATAAGGAGATCGCGCAAACCAAGGTTGAGTTTGAATTTTTGATGGGATTTGATTGCATAGAAAGTTTAAATCCAATTGGGTGCATTTAGGAAATTTTTAAAGGACCAAATCATATTTTTACCTTCTTTTGATTTTTTGAAATCTGCATTAAAAACTAGCATCACTGTTCCGGCATGCATTGGCGTTGATTTTTTTCAAGCAACATAAATGCACGTTGATCAGCAGGTCAATCGATTTTCCTTCCTTTTTCAATTTGATTTTCTTCCCAATTCACGGTGATCACAGCAGACCATTCAAAATTTTGCTTCCTTTTTCAATTTGATTTTTCTCCGTCGCGGCAAGGTAGATCGAATTTGTCCCTAATAAATCGTGATTTTCTTCCCAAAATTATCTCCAGCGTGATCTCCTTCTTGATTACTATCGATTTGCCTAGCTGTTCCTCAGCCCTGCTTTAAACACTGTGAACTTGGGTCTTCTCTGCTATAAATAGCAGTTTGCACGAAGAAGAGAAGAGGAGAGAACACAGAGCAAATATTGACGTGAGAAATATTGTGAAAGACGCAGAAATAGAAAGATCCCCAGCATTTTTTTCGTTTTTTTTACTCTGCCTCTCTCTCTAGAGCCAGACCCCTGTTTCTCTCTCCCTCTCGGTTAACATCCCCGACCACCAATCCCAGCCAAACACCACCTTCGACCACCCATATCCCTCTTCAGCATCACCATCGTCTCTGCCATAAACTCCCAGCAGCTCAACAACCTTCTCTGTTGAAAAACAGAGCAGCCCGACGCAGACGCCACCAGCCCGCAGCTTCCGAGGTTCCGTCCGGCGACCTCAGGTCACCATTTCCGACGAAACAGCGACCAGAAGAACCACCTCGACATCCTCTACCCAAAGGTGTTAACAGGTAAGCCTTTCATCGCATTCGAATATTTGCCATTGTTACTGTTCGTCTTCTTCATTTCTGCATGCGGGGAGTGAATTCGTTCACTCCCCGGGTCGGGTCAGGTGGGGCCGGGTTTGACACCCGACCCGACCACTAAAGGGACTGGGCTTCCAACCCATCTCGGCTGGAAGTCCAGCCCGAGAGAAGGATGGGCCCTCAGCTCGTCCGACTAAGCCCAGATCCGTAGTCGGATTGAAGGTCCAGATCTAAGAGTCATTGGGCTTAAGCCCAATCCATAGCGGTCGGGCGTACCCCAGCTCCCATAGGTTGTGGCAGCCCAGCCCATCCCTATAAATAAAAAATAAAAAAAAATATATAAAAAATGCAAATTTTCCAAAAAATATTTTTATTAAAAAAGATGTGTTGTTTTCTTGCATAAGGCCAATACACTAGCATATTTTAAAAATTGTTTTTCTTTTGAAAAATATATATTATCTTGGGTTTTGAAGAGAAAATGAGTTTTAGCATGGATTTCGCAAAAAAAAAATCATTTCTTGCATTTTGAGATTTTACAACATGTTTGTAAAATCCAAAGGGTATTGGCCAATATTTCAAAAAATATAAAAATCTTATTTTTTTTGGGAAATTTATTATTCACTGTCAGTATTTGGGTAAATAAATCCTAAAGGGGTTAATGTCCAAAATATTCGACGGGAATGATATACTATTATTCACTGTTGGTATTTGGGTAAATAAATCCTAAAAGGGTTAATATCCAAAATATTCGACGGGAATGATATGTTATTATTCACTGTTGGTATTTGGGTAAATAAATCCTAAGGGGATTAATATCCAAAATATTTGACGGGAATGATATGCTATTATTCACTGTTGGTATTTGGGTAAATAAATCCTAAGGGGTTAATATCCAAAATATTCGACGGGAATGATATGCTATTATTCACTCCCGGTATTTGGGTAAATAAATCTTAAGGGGTTAATATCCAAAATATTTGGCGGGAATAATATGCTATTATTCACTGTTGGTATTTGGGTAAATAAATTCTAAGGGATTAATATCCAAAATATTCAGCGGAATAATATCAAATTTGCCATTTATTTTACATATTGTTTTGACAGATCAAATCATAAACAAGCCAAACGTCAAACAACTTACCTTGGTAGGGCGTACTAGGGGTGCTAAAACCTTCCCTTTACGCAACCAGTCCCTTACCCTAGAATCTCTGAAAGACCAGTTTTAGGTTTCCTAGTAACCATAATATTAGGTGGTGACTCCTCTTTTTTCAAATAGAGAACCCCCCCGACATTTAATCCTCCGCTCACGAGGAAGAGTCGTAACGACGCCAGCTCATTTTTTTTGGGGTGCGACACAAATGATGGTACTATTGAAGAGTCCTCACTCACAAAACAAACATCAAATCTTATGTTCAAATCATCTAATACTGATCCTCCTGAAGAGGGACCTCCTAAAGAGAATAACGTACCTGGAAATAATGAGATCTTTATAAACTATGTTCATACATGAGAGATTTTGGAATGAGATAAAATTATTTAGGGTTGCTTTTGGCATCATTAGAAGTGATGATGAATTTGAACCACAAACTGTTGAAGAATGTTGACATAGAAATGATTGGCTAATGTGGAAAGAAACAATTTAAATAGAGTTAAACTCACTTGCAAAATGTGAAGTATTTGAATCTGTAGTCCATATACCTAAAGGTGTTATACATGTTAGATAAAAGTGGGTTTTTGTTAGAACACGCAATGAGAAAAATTAAATTATGTGATATAAGGCATAACTTATTGCACAAGATTTCTCGCATCTGAGACCCGATATTGATTATGAGAAAACTTATTCTCTAGTGATGGATGCAAATCACTTTCAAATTTTTAATTGGTTTATTGGTCTCAGAAACATTAAATATGCATTTAATGGATGTAGTTGCAGTATATCTATATGGATCATTAGATAAAGATATCCAAAGGAAATTCCCAAAGGATTTGCAATACTTGAAGCCTTTTGTAATGAATCCAAAAGTGTTTATTCTATTAATTATAAAAATTTGTACATGGTTTGAAGCAATCTAGTCAGATGTGGTATAATTATCTTAATAAATACCTCTTAAAAAAGGGGTTTGAGAATGATGAGATTTGTCTATGTATTTTTATTAAGAAAACAATATCTGAATTTGCTATTATTGCAATATATATTGAAGAGTTAAATATTATTGGTACTCCTATAGAGCTCACAATATCTGAAAAATGAATTTGAGATGAAAGATCTTGGAAAGAAATTTTTTTGTCTTGGTTTACAGATTAAACATCTTTCAAATGGAATATTTGTACATCAATCAATTTACACAGAAAATTCCTAAAGCATTTTTGTATGGAAAATGCTCATCCTTTGAGTACACTTATGATTGTTCAATCACTTGATGCGAAAAAGACCCTTTTTGATCTCCAGGAGAGGATGAAGAAATTCTTGGTCCTAAAGTATCATATCTTTGTGCTATTGGAGCACTTATATATCTAGCAAATTTTACAAGACCAGATATAACTTTTTGGAGTGAATTTATTGGTAAGATATAGTTCCACTCCCATTAATAGACATTGGAATGAAGTTAAACATATATTTTGCTATCTTCGCGGAACAACCAAAATGGAATTATTTTATTGTGGACCAAATTCACAATTGATTAAATATGCAGATGTAGGTTATCTCTCTGATCCCCACAAAGGGAGATCACAAACAAGTTATCTATTTACTTATGATGGTACTGTAATTTCTTGGAGGTCTATCAAACAAATTTTAGTGTTTACTTCATCAAATCATTCAGAAATTATCGTGATACATGTAATAAGTTGAGAATGTATATGACTAAGATTAATTATCCAACACATAAAAAAAGGATTGTCATCCATTAAAAATAGTCTCATAATATTGTTTGAAGATAATGTTCTGTATCAATCAACTCAGAGGAGGCTATATTAAAAGAGACAAAACAAAACATATCTCAACAAAATTATTTTATACTCACGAGCTCCAACAAAAGGGAGAGATTGATATCAAACAAATCAGGTCAAGTGATAATCTAACAAATTTATTTAAAAAGTCTTTACCAATCTCAACTTTCAAGAAAATTGTCCATAATATTGGAATGCATCATCTTAAAGATTTGTCATAAGACATATACTTTTAAGGGGAAGTAAATACAAATTGTACTTTTTTTCCTTCACTTAAGTTTTTTCCTATTGGGTTTTCTTTTGCAAGGTTTTAATGAGGCAATTTGATATTATTTTAATGAATCTTGAAGTATTCATATAAAATCCATTATTTAATTTTAAAGTACATGGTCATTCAAGGGGAAGTGTTATAAATTCATATTTATATGTATTAAATCACTATGACTCTTGAGTTTAGTCTCTTAAATTTCCATAACTCTTGAGTTCATTTCCTTCTCCTATAAATACACCACTTGTCTTGTATTCTTTAGACTATGGAAAAATAGAAGAATTTATCTTAAGAAAGGTATTTCTCTCTTGTCTCTTTTGATTATATTTTGATGTCTATGTTCTTCTATGTTAATTATTTATTCTTTTATAACAACTATTTGCTACATTTTTTTAATTTAATTTGCTTCTATTACATTCAATATGATTTTTGCTAAAATCTCATAAAACAATTCAACATAATTTCCTTCTATTCATCAAAAAATATTCAACATGACTTTGGATAAGATTTTTGCAAGAAAACTTGTGTGATACAAAAACATTTCCGGATAAAATTCGTTGATAACAATTGTAACTTAATAGACATGAGAACATGAAGTGGATGGTATATAAAATTGTAAAAAGTCTAAACTAACTATGCTGTTTTTTCACTATAGTCCATCCATGATAAATTGTTGAATTACCTTTTTAAACTTTTTACTTTGAGTTTCAAAGCTTTTCTAGTGGTAGGAAAATACCTTAATATTTTTTCAATCTTGATTGAGAAATGAGAGAGAGAGAGAGAGAGAGAGAGAGAGAGGTCACTAGATTTTGATAGTAGAGAGACAAATATATTGTTGACATCGATTTAGACCACCAAAATTTATTTCGATTTGTTTCATTTCATGAAAGGAATTCATATTAAGTGTTTTTTTACCTATACAGTTTATGAAAAACCAAACTGGAGCTCTGATTTGTTTTTTCATTTTAGGTTGATTTTATTTTTAGATCGATTTTTGGATTTTTTTTATATCATTTATAGGTTTATCATGATTTCTAAAGTGTTATTTGAGTGTTTTGGTCAAAAATAGGTTGATATGTTTTTTTAGGTCAAAAAACACTAATTATCTAGCCAATGTGTTAGCTGAATTATTAGACATGTTGTCTAACCTTTTTTTTTCAAAAACAAATTGGAGCGAATGATATGCAGTGGTAAACATTTTAGGCCCAATCACGAAGGCCTTGCTTAAATGGGTTAAGCCTAGCAGCGTTTAACTTTTTTTTTCCCAACTAATACCTTTTTTATATTTTAAATTTTATTATATATGACAATTATTTAAATTGATACCCCTTAACTCTTTTATTTTGTTTAGGGAGCCTCTTTTGAATTATGATGATTTTTTTGGTTATGTATTTAAGTCTTAAAGAGATTTTTCTTATTCATCTGTAAAATTTTCTTTTTTTGTTTAGATAAACTATATTTTTTGAAAAAGAAAATATTTATTTTTATATAATGTTTTTAATATGTATAGACATGCATAATAGTTTAATTGTCTTTTTATCCTATTCAATCAATTGAATGTATTTGTCTATTTTTATTATTATTTGATTGAGTAAAAGAAAAATTAATAAAAAGAATGTAGCAAATTGCCTACGATATAAATGTGAATCTTTTAGTGTAGATCATCATACTTTTCACCCTCTTACAATTAACTATGGACTGTAATGATGCATTTTAAATAAATTTTTATTTTAGTTCTCAAGCTTTTTCTTCGCACAATTTAGGTTTTTCAAGCACCATATTTCATGTTTCTTCAAAGGAATGGTTGAATTGAAAGACAAACTAAAGTGAGAAACTCGAGTGACACATGTGATTTTCCAGAAATATTGAAAAAGTACATTTTAGTCCTTGATTTTTTTAATCTACTAGTTAAGTAGTCCCTTTAATTTTAGAAAAAAAACATTTTGATACAAAATTTTATTTTTATTATTTTTGAGTTCTTTTTGGTTGTAAGGAAAGAGAGAGGCTTGTTGAATTCTAGAATAGAAATACAAAGTTGTCGTTATAACAATTTCAGCTATCAAAATAATTAATTTTTGTATCCAATGATTCCTTGTAAGGAAAGAAGTCCAAATCACGTGTCTTTGTTCTTTTGATCTCAAGAAGACTTCTTTTCTCTATTTGATTTTGACATGGTTTGCTTGTTTTGTTTTAGAATGTTATAGATTTGCTTAGTAAGGTTTATGTTTTGTTTTGACATGGTGTTTTGGATAATAAAAAAATTTTTAGAAGAAGAAAACTAGTAAACTTGTTTTTTCGGCCACCATATTCGCTAGATTATGGTAATTTAGATCAAGATTCATCTACCTTAGAAGACGAAGTTAGATGACTCATTATTTATTTCCCCCCATTAATTTTAGAAAAAAAGGCTCACGTGTTTGGGCATGAACTTGCAGGGTTGTGTGGGACATTTGTTTATGGGTCAAACGTTAGGATTGTCTTACTAGACCCATAACATTTGTATTTATTTATTTAGGTACATTATTATCAGTTTATTTAGTTATATGTTTGCATGAGATTTTAATTTTTTAGAAAAAATAACGCCAAATTGTTTCATAAGGATGTCGTATATATCCATTGATGCAAACGAGAAACATTTTTCTGTTTCACCTGAGAAAGCTTTTTTTTATTTTCACTTTGCTCTTGTTAAGTGAAAATAGAAAATTTGACTTGAAATAGCAAGGGAGTTTGGACTTTAGATACTTTACCGTAGTTGCCATGAATGGGAGTTAATTATAATTCAATCTCTCTATTTTAATAAAAATAATTAATTAATCCTTTTCAAAAACTATATACATAATCCCAATGTTTCTCGATTGTTTATAGCTTGATATTTATTAAATTAATTCTTTATTTATTTGAAATAAAAACAAATTGTTTAGGTATTTCGCGTGCCACGATGTCAAATTAATTCATTTCTATAAATTGGTCGTGGACGACTAGTTGACTAGTTTATATTTAGGTTAAATTACGATATAATACTTAAATTGTAATTACGAATACTTATAAGAAAGATACACATAAAGAGAAGAGATAAATATATGAAAAGAATTCTCATTACTTTTTAGGATTATATGTATATATTTTTAAATATCATAAGAATTAATAATTATGACTTAACTACCATAAATGTTTTCTTTGAATGACATTTTCAGATGAAAACGAAGATGGTAGTCATTGTGATGGATCGCTGTGCAACTACAGGCACTCACGAGCTCCTAAACTACAAACTAATCATTAGAATTAGAAAGGAAGATGGGATTTTTTATAGTTAGGTGAAAATGGAAAATTTGATTGGAAATGGAAAACAATTTCTTACATAGAAAATTGTCTATTGATTGTTTAGTATTCAAACAAGGAAAAGCAAGTATTGAATCCTTATTTGATCATTATCATCAAAGTCATGCAGAATAGCAGCCTTACATGCCCTAAACGTACAAGATTTCTACCCTTATACCATTATTCAAACGAGACTTGTAGTTTCTCTCAAGATTTTCAAGAACCTCTTATTAGATGCCTTCTAGGTAGAATTTTTGAAACCTTTTGTTGCAAGCAACACTGGAATGGATCCTGCGGCTATAAAATTCAATGGTAGGTAATAGAGAGTCAGGATAAGTTCAACAAGCCGTGCAATGGTGGACTTGTAGCAATCAAGCAATTTATTCTTTTATTTTCTTGACATTTTCTTACAGAAATTTGTGTGTATATATAATAGACTTTAGCATTCTAGAATGATAGAAAGAAAACAAAATAAAAATACGTCCTAATGTTATGTATACATATTCAACATTTACTTGGACATTTTCATACATAGAAAAAATCCAATCCACGTTTTGTTCCAATTAGTACTAGTACCCTTATTCTATGCTCGTATTCATAGTTTTATGGACCCGGACATGGATTGCATGCAAGAGTAATCAAGCAAATTTATGAAAGTTCTTGATATTATTTTCCAATATCGAATCTGATATAAGTGCTCAACGATCCAATTGCGTTGGAGTGTCTAAGACGTGTGATGTTTTGTGTCATAACCCAATTTTGGGTTATTCCCCAAAACCTATCCAAAATAAAACAAAAATAAAATAAAAGGGGTGGAAATTTTGTACGCTTTCAAGGGTTCGATCGTAGCTCTTTTGCCTTGAAATGAAGGAAAATACAGATTCAATGCTAAAATAATTTATTATTCGATAAATCTGTTTCAAACTTAAGTCAAAAGATGTAATTATATTTTTATGGGACAATTTGATTTAATCATTGGTCAATTTAAAGTGTAAATTGAGAGCCCAATTGAAGGATTTAATTAAGTGTAAGGGCTTAATTATACTTTAAATGGGTCAAATTAATTTTATTAAGGGCTTAATTGGTAAGAAATTAAGTTTGGAAGACTGGTCTGGGTTAAATTAAGAAGATCAGAATTTTCGAAGACGAGACCTTTTGGGTGAAATCGAAGACAAAATTAAAGATAAAAAACATCATTATCCCCGTTGAAAAAAATTCGAAGCCAAAATTAAAGATAAAAACATCATTATTCCTGTTGAAAAAACTCTATTTGTAACAACCCATTTTTGTCTTCTATTTTATATTTATTAAAAAAAATGATGAACCAGACAGAGGTGTTGTCGGCAGCCATACCTGTGACATGTCGGCAACCATGCCCTGCAACCTACCACTGAGCACACCATGTTCTGGACATCAATCAAATACCTTCAAGTTGCAAGATGAGCCTATAGATAGGGGGGAAATTACAGGAGAAGGGACGAAGGGAAATGAACAAACAGGGAAAAGGCTGGGAAAAATAACGAGTAAATTGGGGAAGACAATAGCACCGTGAAATTATAGTGCAACCACCAAAAACCTCCACTTTCATTCCTCCTGGTCGCCCGTGAGGCCACTTTGGTAGCAATATCTCCCTCATAGCCCGTTGCAGTGCTCTCTCTCTCCCTGACGGTCCCTCTCTCTCTAAAAATAGACATGAAATAGCTCCTCCTCTCCTCTGAGAGCATCCAACCACCCACCTAACACCACCATCCTCTCCACCAATAGCTCCTCCACCACATAAGTCACCCAGACGTGGCCTTCAAAGAAGGCAGCAAATAGCTTGCAGCGGCGTGAAGTAGCCAACTCCCGACATCTCCTCTTGCAACCATTTTCGATGCCGCCACCACAGGGAGAATCATCTCGGCCTCCTCTACCCGACGGCAGTGGCAAGTGAGCCTCTTGTCGTGGTCGACTGACCACTTTGTTATTGTTCACGTGCATGAATTAATTTTTGTAGCATGTATATATATATATATATATATATATATATATATATATATATATATGTAGGGTCGGACTACTCTCACTGACCAAAGTCCAAACAAAGTTGGGTTTTTGACCCACCTTGGTTGGGGCGGCCCATTTGGTTGGACCAGGCCAGACCTGAATTTTTTAATTTTTTTTTAAAAAAAATATATTTAAAAAAACAAAAAATGTTTTATTTTTTTGTGCATACTGGCCGAATTTCAAGGTTTTCCCAAGCATATAGTTTTAGTAAAAATCAAATATAGCATATTTCTCATATTTTGAACGAAAATTGGATATCGTAACCAATTTATGATTATCCATTGGAATTTGGATAAAATATAAAAAAAATAAAAATTATTTGTTTTAGCTATCTCGGTGTAAAATTATATTGTAAAGTACACCTGCAGATACTAAAAAAGGGTTTTCTTTTACTACGGTGTAAAATTACATTGTAAAGTACACCCGCAAACAATTTTTTTTTTTAAAATGCAATGTAAATAAAATTAAACTTAAAAAAATAATCAAACGACAATGTAGCTTACCTTAGGTATATATATGTTTCTTCCCCTTGCACAACAAGTCCCCTTACCCAAGACTCTCGCAGACCAATAGGTTCCTAGTGACCTTAATACTAGGTGGAAACTCCTAATAATTAAAGTTGTAATTTTTACAACTATAAAACACAAACCCCATTTCATCGCGCGCCATTATCTCCCCAATCCCGAAGATGGCGGGGCGCGAAGTGCGAAAAAATCATTGTCATGACATTTTGAATTGGGAATAGTCAGTCCCCGATATATATATTAGATCATATATTTCAAAAAAGTTAATATTTTTTGTTCCTTTTCATCTTTTCTTGCCTAAGTCAAAGAAAACCTATCCTGACTCCAATAACATGAGTAGGGGAAGAAAATTGAATAATAATACAAAAAAAAATTCAGAACCAAAATGTTGTACCAATCAATAATATATAGTTTTTCTAAATTTCACAGTTCAAGAGCCACTTACCTTGATATTAGAGGGTGTTATGTTCACTTACCTTGATATATTTGTCATTATACGACAATTAAATTATGTCAAATAATATTTTAAAACCCATCAACCTACCTTTGGATATCATTTGATACTCAAAATATTATTACAAACTACTAAGAAACAAAGATAGTTTCCAAATACTAAATAATATTTCTATTACACTTCTATTTCTATTTTCATTATTTACTTTTGAAAAATTGAACTATCATTTACAATGATTTAATTAGATTATTTTTCAAGTAAAAATAAAAGGAAAATGTTTCAGGGTTAAAAAAAAATCACTTGAAGTAGAGATTGATTATAAGATTATGTCTTTAAGGTACTAATTGCTATAATTTCCCCTAAAATAATTGTCCAATAGGGATGATTACAGTTCATGAAAAAGAAAATTCTGAAACATTTGTAAAATGATAGGTCATAAAATCAAGATCCAATTTCACTCATGAATATAAACATGACTCATACTCATATTATCTTATATAGCTCTCAAAGGTATTTAGGGTAGCCTACTCATTCATGTCTAAGTATCTGGAATGTATATTGTAATATAAAACATACCTTATAGAAACCCTAACAATAAAAAGTTGTACTTATATCTGAATATATATAGAGGTGATATGACCTCTTGCCTTTTATACATATTCTATTCACTTAGTAGGGCATAAGATATACTCCAACAATGACATAGATAGGTTTAAGAGTCTAATAGATTTGATAGTTAGTCATGGATTTAACATTAGTGCATCATGAAGCAATCCTAATAGACTCATTTATGAACTAGTGGGATAAAGTTAAATCTAAGAATAAGCTTGTTTATGCTATATAAATAGCCTAATAAGAAATCACAATATTTGATTTGGTCGCTAGATTAGCTTAAATATTTCTAGATGATTCTAGAACCCTATTTCTATAGAGATCTAATTGTTTGTATCAAAGTGAGCTCTAAAAGACCCTCAAATTAAGTTTGGAAGATATTGTTGAGTCAAGTTCATTATTTTTCCTTTTTATCTTTAGGTTTTTAGCTTAAATTTGGATTTTATGTTGTCCTTTCTATTTGACTTTGGATTCTGATTTTCAACATTATAAATGTTAGCAAAATGTAGTATATTTAAAGAATTTTAAACCTCATAAAATAGGATATTTTATTAGAGAAAACATTAAAAAATAAAGTATTAATTAGGGCTATTATGGTGATAACCTTTTTTTTAAAACATTTTTATATTTCTTTGCTTTTTGTTTTCTAGTATATTGTTATATCTATGTTAATTGGTATTAGAGCCTCACAAGTTTTAGTAATTACTGAGTTATAATGAGTTTTTAAGTACCATTGCTAGAAGAGGTCATTAAATATAATGCGCTCCAGTAGGAAAGGATAAGGAGTTTTTCTCTTAAGAAATAGACATGTAATAACTGCTAAGTTAACAAGGTGATAACTTTAGAGGACTCCTAATTGATGAAATTAACTTGACTATAAACAGTCTTTTGAATCTATTTCAAAGGAAAGATTTGAGGAGACAACCTCTTGATTAGGATTATTGTCATGAAGACTTAAGGTTTTAGATAAAACCATATAAGTTCAGACAAAACTTGAAACTATAGGAATTTATTTATGAGTTATATCAACTAGATATGATTTTTTAGTGTAATAAAGTCCATAATAAATGAGGGTGAAACTAATTGCCATAAAACTTAAAGGATAAGTTTTTTCCTAGTGGGAATAAATAAGAAAAAACACCCAAGATAAATAAGGAGATTAAAGATTCAATCATTGGTAGTAAATGAAAAAAAGACTTTCTTTTTTACAATACACTAAAACTATATAATATAAGAATTATACAAAAACCAAAGATTTATAAGGAAGGAAGCATAAAATCTAAAAACAAAAGCATGAAATCCAAAACTAATAAAAAAAAACATAAAAATTGCCAAAATTTGAAGTCCGGGGCAAGATTCTAAAAATCTAAAAATTTGATGGTTGGGTACTCTAAGAAAAACAACGTCTAACAACTCCAAGAAAAATTTAAGCGCGGTCCAATAGTTAGATCAAAAGTTACAATGCTTTTGAGTTGTCACTCGAGTTTGGAATGGCTAAATCGCTTCTTGGGCCAAGACCTATGTATCTGCTAGGCCATCCATGTAATTTCCTAAAGCACATCCTCATCAATTTGGGGTAGATCCACACTAGATTGTTCAGAATCATCCAATATGGCAAGCCCAACAACAGGTATATTCGAGAAAACTTAGGTTCTTATAAAATTATAGTTTTGTTGGTTATGAAAAAAGATAATTCATAATATATATATATAATAATCAACCAAATCATAATGAAATACAAGTATTGTATACCATGATTCGATGACATGTTAGATTAACTAGTTAGCTCTAGGTGATCTAAAAAAATGACCTCAACAACAACTGCCACTAAATGAGGATTAAACACGGAGATGAGTGGATAACAATCTTTAAGATATATCATAAATTATATGATTTAATGGTTATTTCATTTGGTTTTAAGGCCTTGCTTTAACAAGTTGTAGTAGTATACTTTAATGATATTTTATTCTATAAGCCCTCACTGAATTCAAACTTGGAACTTCTGTAAAGTATTTTGTTTTTAACAAATTGAAGCACAAGTAGTTATAAGTCAATCATATATATTATGTTCTTCATTAACATTTTAACTTTTATAGGTTTTGTTATATTTGATGATGATGTGAAGGCTAGTCATTCTAAGGTGACAAAAATAATGAAGTGTCTTACTTTAAAAAGTATTTATAATCTCAGAAATTCTTATGATTGATATATTTTTATCAGTATTTCATTGTTAATTCAATACTCTAACTGCATTTATTACCAAGTGTTTAAAACAATGTATATTATAACAAACAGATAAAGTAACAGCTAATTTTAAATTACCAAGTTAGAAAATAAATGAGGCTTCTACATTGTCACTTTATGATTAAAAAAAAATAATTAAGATAAACTATAATGTGTATACCATTAGCCTAAACTACCAAATCAAGTATTAGGCTTTGTAAGGAAAGGTGTTTTTTTTTGTCAACAATCCATTGGTTTTTCAACTAATATTTGGTTGTATACTCTATTGCTTTTTTTAAGATGCTTCTTGGTTGGATGTTATTATGGATTTTTTATAGTTTTATATCATACCCAATAAGCCTTGAATCCAATTTTTATAATAATGGACAAGTTTTTAAAGATGTCCTATTTTATTGTTTGTAAAAAGATCATGGACGCTACTTGGATTGGTTGTCTTTATTTTATAAAGGTGGTTTGCTTGCATAAGATCCTTAAATTTATTACTTTTGATCAGGATATAAAGTTTAAGAGAATTATTTAAAAGAATTTAGGAATAAAGCTTGGTACCAAAAAACATTTTAGTTGTGCTTATCACCCTAGGATAGATGGTAAGACTAAAGAAGTTACCAACAATTTAAAGGTTCCACTATGTGGTTTGGTTAGATACAAACTTATATAATGGGATTTGGGTTTATAAATGATGGAGTCCGCGTATAAACACTTTAGAAATTGGATTACTTAGTTGGCCCGTTCAAGATTATATATAATCAAATCCCTATAGGAATTACACACACACATATATAGATCAAACAATTTATTTCAGATAGCAATGCCAAGTATAAGACCAAGGTAATACTCATCGCAAAAATCATGTTTGAGGTGGGTAACTTTATCTGGGTAGTACAATAAAATAATTTTGTTCAGAAAAATTATTTTATTGTGTCTTTTTTTAAATTAAATTGTACAATTCTAAATAATTTTTTTTTTGGATTTGAACTATTTTTTTAGTTAATATATTTCATTATATATATAAATTAACAGTATAACCCCGAAATGACACATCAAAATGCTCCAAAACCAAAATATTTTATTCCAATTGAAAAAAAACAAAGTATCAACTGAAACAGAATTGACAACCTTGGTATTTCCTTCAATGACCTGTGAGGGTTTATGAAATTTCCAAGATTTCAAGGATGCCTAAGCTTGGTTTTTTCTCTCTATAAAAAAAGTCTTCTCTTAGTGATAATTTTTTTTTATATGGGAGTATTAAGGAGAGAAAGATGTCTTTATGAGGTGTTGTTTATGAGGTGTTGTAGAAGATGGGTGACAATGCCTATAGACTTTTCTTTCCATGTTACTTGAAGACTTTTATTTTTTTATGTGCAATATTTGTATTTATTTAAATTCTAAAAGACCCTCAAATTAGGT
>CM055442.1:3905483-3923563 GCA_029228465.1 Salix viminalis
AAAAATGATAATAAAAATCATCCTTGTATTAATTTTTTTTGTTAATTAATCATTGACCCAGAAATGATATTGTCCATTGTTAAATGTTGTCTTTTAGATGTTGAATATTAAATAAATATCAATTATATTTGATTTTGAATTAATTATGTCTATTAACTATTATCAACCTGTATCTTTGACCTGATATAGAAATTTCTTGTATAAATTTATGATTTGTAAATGTTAAAGTTTGTTTAAGATTTTTAACAATTGTATTTATTTATAATTTGATGAAATTGAGTTTGATTTTATAACTTTGGTATTTTGTACTGAAATAAATAATGATTTATTTAATGGCCATGTGTTATATTTTATCAATTTTATTGTTAAGTTGAAATAAATAATTGTTTTATTAATTACAAACCATCTAACTTGAAAAATACTAGAAGAGACAGTATTAGATGTCCATGTAAGAGGTGTAAAATTAAAAAAGTTTATCGATTTAGATGTTATTACGATGCATTTTGTGCAAAAAAAATCATGGAGAAGTACTTGTGTTTATTTGTAGACAAAGAATCATATGTTCCTTACAAGACCATAATAGAAAGGATGGTTAGCTCAACTTCTAGTTTTAGCAACGTGTATGAGGTTATAGATGATAATAATAATCTTTGTAGAAGTATGGTTATAGATAGAATATGAATGAATCAAAATGATGCATGTGAATATTTAATTATATATCAAGAATCAAATATAAACCTTACTAAAACTTTCAATGGTTCGCAAGATTTTAACAAACCATTACAAGATGGGTGTATAAATATTAATAAATTATAGATCATTGTATGGATGTTTATCATTAAGTTAGATCATCAGTTATGCAAAGGTAGGTTATGACAAAATCATCGAATGAGAGAAACATTTTAGTTAAAGGGAATAGACTGAAGAAAATTTCTATGTTTTTAAATCCATGATGAAACCCTCTCAGCCTAGGATATCAAAAATTAACATGTGTTTAAACTTTTACATGTTGTATTACCTTACAAATATAAATTTGTTTGAGTAGAGAACTTATAGGCATGCTTGGTATAAACCTAGATTTGACAAGGAAAATGCTTTTGTCGTATATTAAAAATTAAGATATTTCCCAATCACTCATATACTATAAGAGGTTATCCATGTCTTCAAATATTGTTGAGCACATGATATAATATTGTTTTATATAATATAGTGGATGAAGTCATGATGCACTATTTTGTTGGTGAAACCTAGAAACATTTTAATAAATTACATCCTTAATCTTCAATGGACTCATGAAATTAATGTCTTGAGCTATGTAAATGCAAGTTCAATCCATTAAAGTTATTTGTTGCACTATATTCTTGTTGGCTAGTGATATTCACAGTTTACAATTTGTTATTGGGGATATGTATGAGGTTGGAGTTCATGTTCTTGTCTACGATCATACCTGATACTAATTCTTTAGGTAGAAATATAGACGTTTGTATTCAAGTGTTAGTTGATGAGTTTAAACAATTATGATCATCTATGACTTAATATATGATGTCTCAAATCAGTAATATTTTTAGATGAAGACAACTTTGACGTGGGTTATCAATGATTTTTAAATAACAAAAATAATAATAATTAATTAAACTAATTTAAAAGGCAACATGAAGGTTACACTTATTGTATTGTCCGTGCAAGTGTATAATCCTGTTGAGTGGCAAGCCTTCCTCCCCTTCAATTCCTTATAAAAGGTTTTTACTTATTATTTTTCTTATCGTAAACAACCAAATTAGTTATATATAAAAATTATTTTTAGTTCCTAGATTATAAACTCTAGAATATAATTTTTATTTAATTTCAAACTCAAGGTGGATAACCTTGATTCTAAGACTTAAAAAAGAGAGTTTTATGCTATATGAGTATCTTAATACTATTTTATTATTAATCCATGATGATTAACATTTGACATTAAGATCTTGGCTATTATAATGCCATATGTATATAGGGTATTTTGTGGGGAGCATTATTGTGTTTGGATTTTGACAATTTTTATGAAAACCCTATTAAATATAGATCTACTTTAGAAGTTAGTAAGGATAATATCAAAGACTTTAAAGCAAGGTATCAGGTGATTTGTGATAATAGGTAATTATGCTTTATTTTTTTCCTTGAAAATCTGATATATTATTGAAGATAAAATTAGTTTATGATTCAATTTATGGTGCTGAACTATACAAAAATTAGGGGAGTTGTAATTAGTTTAACTATATGTTTAACGAAAGCATAAGATCAATGCAAAATTTTAACTTTAGATTAGTTGTATTTAGTTTAATTATAAGGTAAAACATACATTACCATCAAAATTAACAAACATACAATACTATTTGATCAAATTTGTAGAGCAAAGTAGAATTCTTGGAATGCGTTTAAAATTAAATCGTAGTTGTATATAGAATTTATTCAATTTGTAGCTTTATTTGTTAATGCATCTTTACAGGTAATAAAAAATTAAGAAGTTTCTCTTATAGAGGAGGTTCTATTAATTTATTTTTAATAGAAATGCTGTTTTTATAATTTAATTTGTGTAAATGTTAAAAGGAAGGTTATCAGTGTGTGATGTGTAATACAGATAGAAGCACTACTAGTTCTTAAGTCGCCAAGTGGTGACTATGAACAAACATATGTATGTATATATTGGATGTACATTGCTAAGTGAAAGTCCAATGACTTCATGTAAGTTTGTTTTCTTCCCTTCATAATTAAAAGAAACAACAATTCATAATTTTTAAGAATTAATTTCAATAAGCGAATGAAAGTTCAAGTCTAGAAATATAAAGATTTTTAGTATGTTAAAATTAGGAATGAAATTATCGATGAAAGTATCATTGTTTCAATAGATTTAGATTTTTAAAATCCATAATGAAAATCTATGATTGATGCATGATTACGAAAAATCAAGATTATCATATATTTACAATTTTTTTTTCTTTTCATGGTAAGTTGGATTTAACAATTTGATTTTTTAAGTTATTATTTTTTCTTAATTATTTGACTGTTTTTTTAGGAAACATATATCACTTGCCTGCAAGAGAGAGACAAGGATTAGTCTTTAGCTCATCTAGAATTCAATGCAGATTTATGGCTGGAAATTGGATCATCATGTGAATACAATAAAAACTAGGTTTACAAGTATCTCAAACACTAGAACTAAGAGTTTATGGATGGGTCGTATTGAAAGTTGGTTCCTCACAATTTACTTTATACTGTTAATTTTAAGAGTTTCAAATGTTTGTATGAGAATAAGTTCAAGCTCAAATGACCTGGCTTGCTACTAAGACAAAACAACTTGGTGTTGAGACTATCAAACTTAAACGATTAAACATGGAGTTGTTATCAAACCTGAGTGGTACATATGGTCCACCTCGTCCTTTATCTTGTGCCGACGAATATCTGCCTTCACCTCTTGTTGCATCCTCTAAATGAATTGTATTCAAATTGATAATTTCTAAATTTCTAAAAACTATTTTTTTTTATCTTAGTTCTATTTCTTTTAATTTCTTTTTAGTTTGTTATTTGAATTTCTATCAAGTTTGCTTATTATTTTTGTAAAAATTGTTTTAAACCAAATACATATAAAACAACAAAAAAGACTGAGTTCATAAAAAGGTTTCAGAGAGATGAGAAAAATTATATGAAATGCTACTCATTAGTATAGATAGAATCAATGATGGACTAAATCTCTCAAAGAGTTCAACACGACCTTACCACTAAGCATATGTAATCACTAATGCTTAATGATGAAATTACAAATAATTTTACATTTCGGTAATATGACATAATCACTTACTAAATTACCAATGAAATAATGCTGTTGTTCTATTTTTGTTTGACATACTTTTCCTTGTATAAATCCATCATTGATATTAATATTACCGACAAAATATAAATAACATTCGTGATTTTATTGTAGTTGAGGGTTTGATTTGATTTTGGTGAATCCAAGGGCCGCGACCGGTGCATGTGGCTCGAGGCAGCAAAGACTTTAACTAGTTCAAGTTTTTGTTCTTTTTTCATGCTAAGAAATTCATTGTGATTTTGCTGATTGTTTTGTTGTTCGAAGAAGGTGATGAAACATAAGAATTGTCCCAACGGAAGGAAAAAATTGGATGATCACAATATCAAATTATGTGTCTGTTTGTTTTTGCTTTTGAAAAACTTTTTTTTTAAAAAAAAATTATTATTATTTTTAATTTTAAATTAAAATTTTTTAGATCATTTTCATATAAAAAATAATTTTTATAAAAATAAAAAATATATTATTTTGATATAAAAAATATTTTTAAAAGGAAGTTTAATTATATTTACAAACAAGCACTACAGGATAAGATATGGCATCAAAACCAAGTGAGAATAAATTATTTATATACACTATTAAGCGACCGAACATTCACGGGGTGGTGGCGCAGTTGGCTAGCGCGTAGGTCTCATAGCTTCTGAGTTATCCTGAGGTCGAGAGTTCGAGCCTCTCTCACCCCATGGGCTAGTTTTTCAACACCCACTTAGGAGATTGATGGGTTTTTTTTATTCCTGTAAGTTTTGCCTGATTTCAACTTTAAATTTTAATAGTATGCTTCTTTATCATTATTAATAATAATAATCAAACTCATAATGTAATATAAATTAGCTTAACGTAAATCATCTATATGTTTGATCAAGATTTCAATTTTCATACATGATTTCGGAGATTTCATTCCTATGAACATTCACCTTCCGCAGGAGCCTGGCAATATTTAAAACATGCGATGGGACTCAAGAAATATCGTCCTGTTTTACAATACTCAACGGATAAAAGTCTGGAATCCTTTGAAAATCAGGATTCAAACCTTCCTGTTTTACAATACTCAACGGATAAAAGTCTGAAATCCTTTGGAAATCAGGATTCAAACCTCCCTGTTTTACAATACTCTACGGATAAAAGTCTTAAATCCTTTGAAAATCAGGATTCAAACCTTCCTGTTTTACAATATTGTACGGATAAAAGTCTCTATATATATGAAGAGACTGAACGAATTCCTTGCATTATAACGAGTGCACCTCCTCTTCTTTCTATCGAGCGATAAGTTTTTTCTTAACTCTGTGTATTGAATCCCAGTTCTTTTCGTGCCTTTCCAAGATGAGAAAGATTCAAGAAAGTCTTCGATCCCTAGCAACGAAGTTAAAGTTCAGGAAGCAGAAGAAGGGTTCCGAGAAGAAAGTACCTACACGAAGCAACCACTTCCCAGTGTATGTCGGCGATCGGGAACTTGAAGGAAACCTAGATCGTTACGATGTTCCTGTTGCATGCACAAATTCCATAATTTTCCAGGCTTTGCTACGTCAGTTCGAGGATATCCTGCAGGTAGAGAAAGGGCCGATCACAATCTCTTGCTCAAAACAGATGTTTGAGTCGGTGCTCAAACTTTCCCTTGAGGAGTAATCAGAGGCTCGTGATTCATGAAGAAGTTGACAGATTCCCACCGCTACCATTGTAGGTCGCAGCTTTGATTTGTTTTTCCTTTAGTTTTAGGTTTCTTTTTCCTCGTTAGCGAGGTTTACTTGGTCTGTTAGCTATACAGATCGTATTGTAAGTTACAAAACTTGGATGTAAATTTCTTGAATTTGCTAGTAATAACATAATTCAATTTTCAGTAACTCATGAGAAAAAAACATTCAGTTTACGCTAGAATCAATCTAAGAGTTGAAAGTCACCATTCAAATTGTACAATTTGTTTTTCTTGACGATGGGATTATGTATAATCCTTTCGGAAAAGTTGAAGCCATATTAATTTTTTTACACAATAGTTATTCAATCATACACAAATAAAAATAAATAAATTGAAAGAACTAAATTTGTAATTAATAAGAGTTAAATTTGTTCTAATGTTCCCATTACTCTTTCCCTCTTCCTGATCACTTCTAATGGAAAAAATTAAATTCATCAAAAATACTAATATCAAGTTGCTTATCATATTCCGCTATTGCTTCCCAATCAATCCTGTCTCATGGTAAGAAGTAATTTCTAATAGATGCAGTTTCTTGAGTCCTAGTCTATTTTTTTTGTCTCTAGAATTGTATGTTGATAAACTCCTCTTCTTTTCTGCTGTACGCAAGTGAGAAAAATCAGAAGAAAATGGTATTGAGAAAAATTCTATTTCTGCCGATTTATCCAACATGACTACACATTTTTGTTCAGAATGCTGCGACAAGGGTTAATTCATGCCTTCTACTTTCTACTCTCTTAGAAAACATCTTTGCCTTGTTTTATAACCGTTTATTTTCTTTCATTTACCCTAGATTTTCACTAAATCATTACAACTTTCGCTATAAATGAACGGGAGAGACTAGAGAGAACAAGAGTTTGATTTTCTTTGGCTAATACACGAGATTGAATCCAAATGGGAAGATAGAGATAGTACCACTTGTTTTTCAGTACTTATTTTGCCAACTATTTCTAATGGAATGCATCCATTAAAAATTCTTATGTCAAGTAGACAAGAGATCAACATCGATCATCTGCATACAAGGAGGGGTAACACAATTTGTATCGATCAGAGGGGATTGCTAAAATCATATAGTTATGCTGAATTCCATACATCTGTGTAGGATATAAACAATGGAAAAAATAATTATGAAAGCAGAATGTGATCATTTGCTCGATCCCTTAGTGTTTGCTTTGATGTGTGCGGAAGAGGGATGCAATGCATGATGATGCATGTATACTTACCTAAGAAATATAGTTCTCCTATCTTCTTCCTAGCCTTCTCCTTTCAGGGTTTGGATCTCTAGCTTTGATGGCTTCTCCCTTCTGCTTACTTGAGTCGGAACTTATGATTTTGACCACTGGAGATGATGGACCTTCAACATATCCATATGCCCTCATTTGATTAAAGACCTACAGTTTTGTTCAACTTTCTTTGAAAAGGAATCATGGAGTCAGCTTCAATTGCATTTTCGATTGCCCCCCAGTCTAGTCATGCCCCACAAGTGTTTTAGGCTTCAAGTGTTTGCAGGAAAGGGTTGGTTATTTGCAAAGATTGTTTTCATGTAGGACTTATGGAATTTCAAAGTCATTCCAAGCACAAAAACCATTTTGATGTTTGTTTAAACAAACTTGTTCTAGAACGAATTTAAGTGATCTCATTGTCAAGTTTTATATTACTTTTGACGGGAATGTGAAATGACGTTTGTTTTATGTCTCACACGTCAAAAGGCTTTGAATTTTGTAAAGCATTTGTAGCACTTGTTTCAAATGAAAAAATATTACCTACCGATCCAGATTACCTGTATTTGATAAAAAAGGGTTTTATCAGGCTTGTAACGTAGGCTTAAGTTTCTGACTATGAATAAAAGATATTGTAGGCTCAAAAGGTGTTTAAAGGTTTTCTAGACTAAGGATCACTTAATGCTTACTCTTGGAACTCTTTTTAGTCCTCGTAATTGATTTGCATAATGACCTGACATGCCCCCCAACATTTGTTTTAGGCTTTTGTCTTGACATGCCCCCTAGTATTTTGTTTGGGCTTTCTATCATGGGCTTTTACCACTAACATCATGTTGACTTGACATGCCCCCAATATTTTGCTTGGGCTTTTTTCATAGGTTTTTTAGCACTAACATCATGTTATCTTGATTTGTTATTGTATACTAAAACCCCTTTTTTTTTGTTTTTGCCACAACTTTGTTTGAGCATCTTTTGTCATTGAGGAATATTTTGTGATTGAAAGTTCTTCTCTTTTTTTTTCTTCGCACTTGCCTCCTAGTGTAGGGTGTGATCTTTGTCAGGGTTAATTATTAAGAAATAATTATTAGGCTCAAATAGGGACTACAATGCATATTTGATACTTTGTGAAGGCGTATCAAAGATGGTCTCTCCTCATTTCAAAAACATGCATCCGGGATCGGTAAGCTTTGCTTTTCCATACGAAATGATATTTTTTTTTTGAGTTTTTGGATTATGTGTTTAGCTAAGAGCTTAGCTTTATTATGCAGATTTTTATAGGAATGAGATCACCTTTCCATGAAATCATTTGAATTCCGAGAACACATTTGGTAAACAAACATCAAATTGGCATTTCTTTTCATACTAGACTTTAATTTGGCAAAAATCTTTATGAAATCATGGGATCATGTATAATTTGGATTAAAGGGTATAGGGTGTGCTAGTGTTATTTAGACAAAAAGAAAGAACACATCATAAACACAAGAAAATACATGATCACTGAAGAGAAATGCTTGTTTAACAAAAAAAGGTTTTGTGACGTTACGAGCAAAATTGCCGACAAGTCAAAACAAGTTTAAACCGAAACATGATGTGTGGAAATAATCAAACAAAGAACAATTATGGAAGCAAAATTCATTTTCCAACACCAGTTGCTTCCCTTTCAAAAGATTTTACACAGGTCATTTCAGTGCTCGCACGAGTATGCTGGCCAGACAAGCCACACTAGCTTTCAAGAATTCAGTTTTTCTTGGAAATGAACATGGTGATGGACACATTATTTGTTGTCCATATTTCTTTATCAAAGTCAAGTTTTTTGGATAGAAGCTCTTCGGGGACCTATGCTTTAGCTTGCTGATGATATGTTATGCAGTGATGGATGCATGTGAATGCAAATGTATGTACATACCCAATAGGTAAATTATCAAGAAGTTTAAAGACAAGTTCTAGGTCATTACATGAGGGGTAAGCTTTCTACCTGATCTCAAAGGTCTATGAACTGCCGGGTGCCTACCTTACATGAAGGTTGTATAAGGGTTTACAGGAAATGGTTGGGGCACGATGTGACCACCATTATAGAGTAAACACTTAGTTCATAAGTGGACGTTTCACGAATCTGAACCCCGACTTAAACTCATGAGGCAAACTGCTAATCCCCACCTAACTTATAATTGGGATATTTAGGAATTAAAATGCATCATGACATTAATTCAAACCTGATGATATGCATGAATTGAAAGTAAAATGCATGCTCAAGTAGTAAAAATGCGTATAAAAATAAAAGAATTGAACAATAAATAATCAAACAAACAAAGCTCAGTTTGTCAAATTCCCTAGTGGAGTCACCATCTGTCGTGAAGATATTTTTTCGAGCTTATTGCCCCGCCATCCCCTTTGGTAGAGAACGATGCGCGATGAAAAAGTGGGTGTTTTTATAGCAATAAAAATTACAACTATAATTATCTTAGGAGTCACCACCTAGTATTAAGGTCATTATGAACCTATTGGTCTACGAGAGTCTGGATAAGAGGACTTGTTGTGCAAGGGGAAGATGCAAGACCTCCAGTGCACCATACCTAAGGTAAGTTGCATTGTTGTTTGATATTTTTCTAACTTTTTTTTTACACTACATTTTCAAAAATCATTTTTTTATCCACGGGTGTACTTTACAATGTAATTTTACACTGCAGTTGAAAACCTTTTTTTCTTATCATCGGATGTACTTTACAATGTAATTTTACACCGTAGTAAGAGAAAACTCTTTTTAGTATCCGTGGGTGTACTTTACAATGTAATTTGACACCGTAGTTAAAAAGCTTTTTTTCTTATCAGCGGATGTACTTTACAATGTGATTTTACACCGTGATAGCTAAAAGAAAATAATTGTTAATTTTTTTGATATTTTGGCCAAAGTCCAGCGGATAATCGTAAATCAGTTACGATATCAAATTTTTTTGTAAAAGTTATGAGAAAGATGCAACATATATATTTTACAAAAATATGCTTGGAAAAACCTTGGAATTCGACCGTATGCACGAAAACAAACATAAATGTTTTTTCTTCTTCTTTGAAAATACATTTTTGTATTTTTTTATTTTTTTATTTTAATGATATTTTTATATTTTTTGAATAAAAAAATAAAGGCAAATTTGGGCTGGGCCTGACATAAGTAAATGGGTCAGCCCAGCCATGTTGGGCCAAAAGGCCCACCCTACTTGACTTGGGATGGACCCGACCAAGCCAACTAGGCTGGGCTGAGAGCAGTCCAGCCAATAATTAAAACAAACAGAAAAACAAAAGGGGAATTGGGTTGCCCACTGCTCACGTGTTACGTGAACACTAACAAGGTGGTCGATTGATGGTGACGAGAGGCTTACTTGCTAATGTCGACAATATAGGTGGTTGAGGTGGCCGGAGGGTTGGTCTATGCAACTGCAAGTTCTGCTGCTCTTGTTGCCTTCCTGGAGGTCACGTCTGGGATGCTGGCGTGGAGGTGGACCTGTTGGTGATGACGGGGTGGTGCTAGGTGGTCGGTTGGCTGCTGCCAAAGGAGAGATGGTTGTTGAAGTGACTGGTTTTAGAGAGATAGAGCAGTTGATCGAGAGCGAGAGGGAGAGAGAGAACTGCAGCTGCTGGGCTCTGCCGGAGGAAGGGGAGAGAGGGGGCTGTTGTTGTCGTGGGACGCCCTTGGTGCTTGGTGGCTAGGGTTGTGAAGCTGCCGAGGGAGAAGAGAGAGAGGCCTAATACCGAGAGAGAGGGGGGCTTGCTGGTGCCGGAGAAGAGGGAGAGTTGGTGTTATGTAGTTTTCCTTGGCTAATGTTTTCTCGTAAATACTTTGCTCTCCTCCTTTAGTTTCCCAATTAATATTTTGTCTTGTGTCTTTGTAATTTTCTTCTTTTTCTTTGTCCAACTTCTGTGCATGCTGCGATGGTGCCATTTATAGGTGAAGAGACAACCCTTCGGCTGCTCATTGCATGTAGCAATGGGTTACCGCCTATGAAGTTGCAGAGGCGTGCATTGCACTATTCAGTCACCTAAATAGTACAGGGCACGCCTGTGGAATGATTATGGGAAGGTGAAAATACGATATGGTCCCTCAATTTGTATTTGTTCTAAACGTACCCCCAAGTGGCTTTAAACTTTTAATTTTGTGCAATTGTATCCCCATAAAATGTCAAAAAAAAATCTTAGCTTGGTGCGCCTTTTTATTTTAGCCCTTGGTTTTTGATATGTGCGATTTGACTCTCAATTGTCAGTTAAACTCTCAATTTTCTTCAAATTCACCCCTGACTTTGCACAATTGGCTTGAAAAAATTCAATTTGATTCTTGAAAACTCCAATCTTCTCAATTGAACCCGAATTAAGCTCTAGAACTTGATTTTTTTTATCGATTAAGGCCTTAATAAAATTAATCTGATCAATTTAAAGTATAATTAAGTCCTTGTACTAATTAAATCCTTCGATTGGATCCTAAATTAATTCCCAAACATAATTATATTTTAAATTGGCCCATGATTAAACCAAATTGGCCTATAAAAAATTTAATTATGCTTTCAGCATAATTATTATACAGATTTTATCAAATAATAAATTATTTTAGCCTTAAATCTGTATTTTTCTTCATTTTGGGGGCACAAAAGAGGTACGACCGGGCTCTCAAAAAAGTCTAAATTTTCCACCTTGATTTTTCTACCGATGCCAACCCCTTTTATTTTATTTTTGTTTTATTTTGGATAGAATTTGGGGAATAACCCATTTTTGGGTTATGACAATATTGATCCTAAGCCAATCAGCACAAGTGTACTGTTTCGCTCATGGATATACTCAAGTTTCACTTCCATCCTCCTTGTCTAAATATCTACCACTCCAAACCTTGTTATAATATTTCATAAAATCACTTAAAAGATAAATCCATGAACTAAATAGAAAATCAAAGTTGGTTAGTGATGAATAATAAGTTTTTCCAACCATATTTTTTGTAAAACTAAATATATAACTTATGTCTCATGTTTTGAAACAAAAATTGAATATCGTAACCGGTGTATGATAATCCGTTTGACTTTGGACAAAATATCAAAAACCATTTAAAAAATTATTTTGTTTTAGCTGTCGGGGTGTTTTCAAACCCCATAAGGTAGAGACTCTCTCACGAAGAGAGATCTACTTCGAGCCTTAAAAAAGACCAATAAATAAAATTCTGACTTGGAAAAAATAACAATCAAACAACAATGCAACTTACTTTAAGTATGGTGCACTAGGGGTGATGCGTCTTCCCCTTACACAACAAGTCCCCTATCCAAATTCTCGCAGATCATTAGGTTTTCTAGTCACCTTAAAACTAGGTGGTGACTCCTAAGAATTTTATAGACGTAATTTTATGATTATAAAACCCCTCATTTTACCTCACATTGTCTCCCCTCCTGGGATGGCAGGGTGTGAAGGGTAAAAAAATGTTGACGCGACAGATGGCAACTCTACTAAGGACTTGTCTGGTTGGATTAAGCTTTGTTTGTTTGATTGTTTAGCATATGTTCCTTGTATTAGATGGTTTATTATTTAAGCTAATGGTATGATAAAGTATCTATATGAATTACATAGGTAGATGAAACAATTTATTTCCAATAGTGATGCCAAGTATAAGACCAAGCTAATACTCATCACAAAAAATCACCTCAAAGATGGGTAACTTTATTCGAGTAGTATTTACTCGTGATAAATTTTTTTATATAACCAATTTAAGGAGTGAAAGATGTCTTTGTGAGGTGTTGTAGAAGATGGATTAAAATGCTTATAGACTTTTCTAAAAGACCCTTAAATTAGATTTAAAAGATGTTGTTTGAGTCAATTTCGTCTTTTTCCTTTTTCATCTTTGGCTCTTTAACTTAATTTTTAATGGTATATTGTCTTTTCTATTTTATTTTCCAACCTTGTCAAGGATGTTTTTTCCTATTTAAAGAGTTATAAATCTCTCAAAATAGAAGATTATATTAGAGAAAAATATTCAGAAATAAAATAACAATTAAGGTTATTGTGGTAATAAAGTTTTTTTTAAGAATAATTGTGTTTTTTTTGTTTGTTATTTTCAGTTACATTAAATAAGAAAGGTGTCCGCCAACTAATATGAGGGTTGCCTATTCACTATTGTCATAGTTTTTATAAAGATACCCTAATTCTTTTTCTACCCTTCATAGCTCTAGTCATAGTCACTAACTATCATCTAGTCATAGTCATTAACTATAATCAGATATCCTTAGTGAAAGTGATACTACATCCCGCAATCACGAATCAGTCTATTTAGCTCTACTATAATTTTCTAAATTTCCTAACTCAAAAAAATGAGAATACAACTTGAAAAGAAAGGAAAAAAAATGTAAACTTAGATAAGAGCACGTGAATAAATTCTTCATGGTGGTGTTAGGCATGCCCATGCCTAATGGCAATGTCCTTTTGGTAAACAATACACCACCAACTTTCCAACTTTAAGGGGTTATTATCATCAATAAAAAAAGCTAAAGGTAGACAACAATTGAATCAAAGAAGCTAATTCAAGGTTTTTTTGATCTGGAGCACCTCATTGACAAGTTTGTCAAAATTCATGGATGATGTACCATTAAAACCAGTTGCCGCTTCAGCCTTTGACTTCCATTCCATGGCCTTCTTTTTCATCTCCTTACCTTTCTCCCCGTCAAGCAACTCTATTACAAGCTTCTCTACTTCATCTCTGTTTGCATCACTTTCAATTTCCATGCCAACACCCCAATCAATGCAAGCAAACTTACAGTTAGTTTGCTGCTCGGCGAAAAATGGCCAGCATAGCATCGGCACACCGTTGGACAAGCTTTCAATGGTGGAATTCCACCCCATGTGGCTTAAAAACCCTCCGATTGATGAATGCTTCAGGACTTTTTCCTGCGCACACCAACTCGCTATCAGGCCTCTTTCCTTAGTCTCTTCAAGAAATTCTGGAGGCAAAACCGCTGATTCGCCCCTGACAAGATCAGGCCTGATTATCCACAGGAAATTTTTCTTGCTGTTAGCTAGTCCCCAAGAAAACTCCACAAGTTGCTTTGTGTTCATGACTGTGATGCTCCCAAAATTCACGTAGATAACAGAGTTGGGATCCTTGGAATCGAGCCATTGCAGGCATTCATTCTCTTCTTTCCACAGACTGGATCCAATCGATGCTAGATAATCATTCTGTGTCTGATCAAGAAGCAAATTAACAGGGCCAATAGAATAAATTGGAGGAAACATAGATGAGAGAGCAACCAGAATATCATGATCTAAGGCATCAAAAGTATTCACAAGAGCAGCT
Organism: Salix viminalis; assembly: GCA_029228465.1. Lineage (NCBI taxonomy): Eukaryota > Viridiplantae > Streptophyta > Magnoliopsida > Malpighiales > Salicaceae > Salix > Salix viminalis. Next base: position 3,919,544 of record CM055442.1, read on the forward strand.
GAAGCTCTTGAAGCTCCAGTAGTTATTCTTATCACAAAGTTTAGCATAAAGTCGTTTCGATCTGTTGTGCGAATGAAGGTTGGAAGGTCCTTCAGACGAATATCTTTCATTCCAGGAATCCAGTCTATCTTCGTCTCCAAATATCCATTCGTCAAATCGCTTTCTTCTGCATCATTGATATCGAAGATTAACATACGTTACATGAACAAATTACTTCGAAAAAATTCATGGTACGTACCTTTGAGCGGTATGTAACCTCTTTCAACAAGATGTTTGTAATGTGCGTAGGCCAATGTGCCGCATGCACTTGAAGTCCAGAAAGAGACGACAGGGATTTGAAGTTCATCCTTAAATTCGAGAGCGAAGGACATGCCAGAATCTGCTACTATGCAAGTTACAGGCGGGACAACATTTGATGAATTGAGTTTGGCAAGAAGTTTGCGAAATGGGACCAAGCATGCCTTCGAGGTAGAGTCACACAGAAATGAAGTGTCTTGGGTAACATCAGCATCAATCTGATCACCAAGACCATCTGGGATGGTTTCGAACTGGAAATCAGGCAGCTCATCGAGGGAATTACCTTCTCTGGACTTGCGCAAACGTCTGTGATTGTATTCGGAGTTGACGAAGGTGATGTAAAAGCCTTTTCGATGGAGTAGCTTTGCGACTTTGAGCATAGGAGTTATGTGACCTTGAGCTGGATATGGGACGCACACAGCATGAGCCTTGGTGGTTTTTGGAAGAGATAGTACCATTGTTTCTTACTTTCTCTGTCAGCTCTTTATTTCACACCAGCTGTGAGTTAGAAGACTGAATTTATTGGTCACCAATAATATAAGGAATTGTGATTATTTTTTATATTTTTTTATGCGAGTAGATTACATTTGAAAGTGTAATATAAATTATTTTATATATATTCTTGCTATGATGAGATTTGATGAATCTAATCGAGAATGATATTCACCAATTATAATGATGAAAGGTCGGCAACTCATTTACAGCAAAGTATCAAAAGGTCAAGATAGATATTATTTAATAATTACTTTTCATACCACTCCCTCTAATTCATTAAGTGATTGAATTACATATCCAAACGTAAGACATGACGGCTCATATTTTTGGGTTGCTGTCATCTTCTGCCACTACCTTACGAGCTCCTAAACGACAAAGAAAGCTGACCTCGAAATATGGAACTGCCCGGTAACATGTTAAGGTCTCTACCAGGAAGGCGTTTGGTAATGCCATACGACCAGCGTTTCAAACAATAATTAGATTTATAGTATTTGGTAATTTATAAAATATAAATTAATTAACATGGGGACCCACCAAAAAAATCACCCAAACCGTGGTTCACCAGAAGCAGCAAAATGATATTTTTTTATGCTTTTCCCATGTTTCATCAAACGGGCATCAAGTCACTACCGTGATTGATTCTTAGACAAAATAATTCACGCACTTTCATCAAGCAGACAACCCTCCTCCTCTTTTAACGTGATGAAACAATGAACTAGAAGACGTGATATCAAGCAGACTTCCTCGAACGTACATTCAAACCAATACCTTCATGCCCTCCTTCGCTGAATGCCCTCCCTCCAATATGTATAATAACAATTACTACCATAAATCATCAACCACCGTCTCTTTTTGACAATTTGTAATAACAACAGTGATGACAAGTTCTCTTCTTGAAGGTTCATGATCGCGAAACCCTCCTCCTCCTTTAAGGGCGCAAACCAGAAGACGTGATGAACCAAAACTTCTATCTCTCTCCATGGCATCGCTTTCTCTCTCTACACAGTCGTCTCTCTCTCCACAGCAGGCTTCCAACGCTCATACGCAGCCACCTCAGGAAAAACTACCTCGGTTTCTTTTACCCATCAGCATCGACCGTTGAAGCTCTTGTCATGGTCGATTGGACACGTGAACAATAGTGTTGCATTGTTCACGTCTTCTTCACTCTCCACGTGAAGAAGACGTGAACAGTGCAGCGCACCGTTTCACGTCTTCCTTTAAAAAAAGTTGGACTCGGGTTGGGCTGCACTCGGCCAAGCTGCAGTCCAACATAGTTGGGCTTTGGTCCACTTTGGCTGGGCCTGCTCTCGGCACAGTCTATTTTTTTAAAAAAAATAAAAAAATGTATAGATACAAATCAATCATGATGGAAGGGAAATATATGTTCTTGATGAAATTGCAAGTAGTTTGATGAGAGAATAAAAACAAATATTTGTTTTTTTCATGAATTAGTAATTACATTTTACTGTTATGATTATTAATCTACAAAATTTTAAAAACAATTTATATATATGTGTGTGTGTCCTTTAAAGTAATTTTATAAGTTGACAGCAATATGAAAAACATGATAATCAAACACGTGAAACTGCTTTTCTTAAACCTCAAACCCAACCATAGTTTTAACCAAACACTTCAAAACTTATTTTGAATCGCAGCTAATGTGTTTTCATGAAACTATTTTTTAAAAACCTTAATTATAAAAGTGAAAGCAATACCAAACACACTATGTAAAAACAACTGACTAGTTTGGAAACCCAAAGAATCAATAGGTGGAAATGTTTTTGAAAATATTTAAATATTTTTTATACATTAAATTTTGTTTTTTAATATAAAAATCAAATAGCAGTTCTTCCCCTTTTTCGACTAGTACGAGAGCAAACATTTCATGATTCTGCTTTTTATTAGTTAAATGTATAAATAATTGACACGTGAACTATTAACAAATAGAAATGCATCGAAGGCCATAAACCTTAACAAACTAATTATGGATGTGGATGTGGTTGCTTTAAATGTATTTTTATTTAAAAATATATTAAAATAATAAAAAAATTTAATTTAAAATTAAAAAAATTTCATTTTTTTTTAAAAAAAAATACTTTTTAAAATCATCCTTAATTCCATTGAGACTGGGCTAAAATCAAAAGGCCTATTTGGCTAACATAAATGATAAACTAAAAAAAATAAAATTCTAAAACAGATATTATTGTAATCCATCCAGGGTCCCATGGATTCCCTACCACATCTGGTGAGAAAGAAAAAGAACCTGACGAGCTGGGAGAGCTTCGAGGTGGGCGGGTCCGCGTGTAAAGTGTACGATTGGGCTCCTGCCTCCTGACGCCACCCAAGTCCTAAAAGCATCTCAAGAATAAAAACAAAAAAAAATACCGAATTGGCCCGGCAGAGTAAAAAGTATTTTCTTTCCTGTAAATGAATTATAAAGAGAAAAGTGCTTTATTTACATTTTAATGTAAGAAATAAATCATCCAAGTTGTGGCGATGTTTATAAATTTTTAATTTAGTAAAACTCAGCTAAGTAGATAAAGTTTCTAATAATATAAGTTTGTTTGTTGTTTTTGTGCCTGATTTTTAAATTTTTTTTTGAATTTAATGTACTTAAATAAAAAATAAAAAAAACTCCGGTGCTCCTCATCGTCTTTGATGCCTTTCCAGGCTAGAAAAAGCCAGCAAAACTTTGAGCCTGTTTGACAGTGCGGTCAAATTAGTATTTAGTCAAAATTTATTTATTTATTATTTTAAATAAAATTTATTTTGGTGTTTTTAGATCATTTTAATATGCTGATGTCAAAAATGATTTTTAAAAAATAAAAAAATATCATTTTGATGTATTTCTAAACGAAAAACACTTTCAAAAGCAACCGCAACCACCCTCTCAAACAAGCCCTTTGTACAACTGATAAAATCATTGGGTTTTAAAAAAAAATCAAAATTTTTAATTTTTTAAAATTAAAATTGTTTTAGTGTTTTTAGATCATTTTTATATGCTAATATCAAAAATAATTTTTTTTTAAAATATTGTAATACATTTTTAAATAAAAAATAATTTCAAAAATATATGATTTATACTGTCAAACATTCTACCAAACAAAAAATTGATTCTCCGTCGTCAGACATCAAAAGCTAACACCTCCACCACCATTTGAGTCCTCTCATCGAGACCTACCCAGATTCTGCCTTTATTTTCTTGTATCCTCACTGGAAAATAAAAAA
>CM055442.1:3924063-3966058 GCA_029228465.1 Salix viminalis
TTTTTATTATCATTCTGTTTGATAGAATGTCTGATAATATAAATTATGTTATTTTTAAAATTGTTTTTCATTTAGAAATGCATTACAATAATTTTTTTTTAAAAATTATTTTTGACATTAACATATATCTAAAAACACCAAAACAATTTTAATTTTTTTTTTTTTTGAAACCCAATGATTTTATCAGCTGTACAAAGTTTTGCTGACTTTTTCTAGCCTGGAAAGGCATGAAAGACGATGAGGAACACCGGAGTTTTTTTTAATTTTTTCTTTAAGTACATTAAATTCAAAAAAAAAATAATTTAAAATCAGGCACAAATACAACAAACAAGCTTATATTATTAAAAACTGTATCTACTTAGCTGAGTTTTACTAAATTAAAAATTTATAAATATCGCCACAAATTCAAGTCATGGATGATTTATTTCTTACATTAAAATGTAAATAAAGCACTTTTCTCTTTATAATTCATTTACAGGAAAGAAAATACTTTTTCCTCTGCCGGGCCAATTCGGTTTTTTTTTGTTTATTATTCTTGAGATGCTTCTAGGATTGGGTGGCGTCAGGAGGCTAGGAGCCCAGTAGGTGTACGACAAATAATTTGGATGATAAACGACGCCCAATCGTACACTTTACACGTGGACCCGCCCACCTCGAAAACAACACAACAACACTCTCACATTTTGTTATAAATCAGACTCTCATTATCCAAATTTGGTCACCCCAGCACTCAACCTGTTAAGGGCAAGTCCAATCAGCTATCATAAGAGTTATATCCATAAATCTGTCATTTTTATGGGTTTTGGTTTGGGGATTGTGGTTTTAATCATTGCTCTTTGATATATTATATTATATACAAAATCGTAAAACTAATTATATAATTATATTATATAAAAAATAATAATTTTATTGTTGGAGTGTTTTTCAAAAGCAATTATTTAATTATATAACTTATTTCTATTAATTATATAATTAATTGCATAATTAAACTATATATAAAATAATTAAATTTTATTTTAAATAATATAAAAAAATAGCTCTCTAAAATGGCTTTTACCATTGGAGCACACATCAATAAAAAAATCATATATACACTATTTAAAGAGCCATTTTATAGATTTGGCTCTCTAAAATAGCTTTTACCATTGGACTTGCTCTTAACATCGTTGTTCTGGTTTAATTTTCTTAAGAGATTCACCACATCAAGTAAGTAAGACTATCTGTTTTTTTGTTGTAATTCATTTTTTAGATGTTAATTTTGATCTAATATATATAATTTATTTGTGTGTTTACTTATTTTATAGATTTTTTTTTACGGAAAGTTAATGTATGAATATATAATTTGTGCATATTAGAGCTTGTTTGAAATTTTTAAAAATTATTTTTGTTTATTATTCGATAAAATTGAGTTTGTGAAGGATAAAATTTTTATATGATAAAAAAAAAACACCATTATCATATAAAAATCCATCAATAACATTCAAAATAATTTTGAAAAAAAGTTACTGAATTGTCATCACTATTGTTGTTACTGAATTGTCAAAAAGAGACGTGGCTGTTGATTTATGGTAATAATTGTTATTATCCATATTGGAGGGAGGGCATTCAGAGGAGGAGGGCATGTAGGTGTTGGTTTGAATGTACGTTTGAGGAAGTCTGCTTGATATCACATCTCTGGTTTATTGTTTCATCACGTTGAAGGAGGAGGAGGGTTGTCTGCTTGATGAAGTTGCGTGAATTATTTTGTCTAAAAATCAATCATGGTAGTGGCCTAATACCAGTTTGATGAAACGCGGGAAAAATATAAAAAAACATTATTTTGCTGCTTCTTGTGAACCACAGTTTCGATGATTTTTTTGATGGGTCCCATGTGAATTAATCTGTATTTTATACATTATCAAATACTACAAATCTAATTATTGTTTGAAAAGCTGGTCGTGTCGCCTTACCAAACGCCTTCCTGGTAGAGACCTTGACATGTTACCGGCCAGGTCCATATTTCGAGGTCAGCTTTCTTTGTCGTTTAGGAGCTCGTAAGGTAGTGGCAGAAGATGACAGCAACCCAAAAATATGAGCCGTCATGTCTTGCGTTTGGATATTGTAATTCAATCACTTAAATGAGCTAATTATAAATTAGTCCTTATGGTTTATAAAAATTAATGAATTAGAAGTAGTGCTATGAAAAGTAATTATTAAATAATATCTATCTTGACCTTTCGATACTTTACTGTAACTGAGTTCCGACCTTTCATCATTATAATAGTTTTTTATTTAAAAATATCATTTTCTTCGATTAGATTCATCTAATCTCATCATAGCAAGAATATATATAAAATACTTTTTCAGATATATGTAACGTGAAGATGACCAAAAGGAGCCCTACTTCATAGGATCCAGATCTGAGTTCTCAAAAGTAGAGTGAGTAGATGGGGATCCTCATCTTTTAAATCTAAATTTCATCACATAAATATACAATAAATTAAGCATATAAGCAAAAACACCTTTTCTAAAGTATAATTTTTTGAAAGATTAAAGATATTATTTGTTTAAAGTATAGAAAGATATTCGAGTTCGAAGTTTGTAGAGTTTGCAGCTCTTGTAACATTTTAAAACAACCGAGATTATATATAAATCATCTGATCTATATTACACCTTTAAACAATGTAACCTACTCTCAAATCAAAAAAAAATATAAAAAATAATCACTAATTCCTTATATATATATGGTGACCAGTAGATTCAGTCTTCTAACTCACAGCTGGTGTGAAATAAAGAGCTGACAGAGAAAGCAAGAAACAATGGTACTATCTCTTCCAAAAACCACCAAGGCTCATGCTGTGTGCGTCCCATATCCAGCTCAAGGTCACATAACTCCTATGCTCAAAGTCGCAAAGCTACTCCATCGAAAAAGGCTTTCATATCACCTTCGTCAACTCCGAATACAATCACAGACGTTTGCGCAAGTCCAGAGACGGTAATTCCCTCGATGAGCTGCCTGATTTCCAGTTCGAAACCATCCCAGATGGTCTTGGTGATCAGATTGATGCTGATGTTACCCAAGACTCTTCATTTCTCTGTGACTCTACCTCGAAGGCATGCTTGGTCCCATTTCGCAAACTTCTTGCCAAACTCAATTCATCAAATGTTGTCCCGCCTGTAACTTGCATAGTAGCAGATTCTGCCATGTCCTTCGCTCTCGAAGTTAAGGATGAACTTCAAATCCCTGTCGTCTTTTTCTGGACTTCAAGTGCATGCGGCACATTGGCCTACGCACATTACAAACATCTTGTTGAAAGAGGTTACATACCGCTCAAAGGTACGTACCATGGATTTTTTCGAAGTAATTTGTTCATGTAACGTATGTTAATAGTCGATATCAATGATGCAGAAGAAAGCGATTTGACGAATGGATATTTGGAGACGAAGATAGACTGGATTCCTGGAATGAAAGATATTCGTCTGAAGGACCTTCCAACCTTCATTCGCACAACAGATCGAAACGACTTTATGCTAAACTTTGTGATAAGAATAACTACTGGAGCTTCAAGAGCTTCAGCTGCTATTGTGAATACTTTTGATGACTTAGATCATGATATTCTGGTTGCTCTCTCATCTATGTTTCCTCCAATTTATTCTATTGGCCCTGTTAATTTGCTTCTTGATCAGACACAGAATGATTATCTAGCATCGATTGGATCCAGTCTGTGGAAAGAAGAGAATGAATGCCTGCAATGGCTCGATTCCAAGGATCCCAACTCTGTTATCTACGTGAATTTTGGGAGCATCACAGTCATGAACACAAAGCAACTTGTGGAGTTTTCTTGGGGACTAGCTAACAGCAAGAAAAAATTCCTGTGGATAATCAGGCCTGATCTTGTCAGGTGCGAATCAGCGGTTTTGCCTCCAGAATTTCTTGAAGAGACTAAAGAAAGAGGCCTGATAGCTAGTTGGTGTGCGCAGGAAAAAGTCCTGAAGCATTCATCAATCGGAGGGTTTTTAAGCCACATGGGGTGGAATTCCACCATTGAAAGCTTGACCAACGGTGTGCCGATGCTATGCTGGCCATTTTTCTCCGAGCAGCAAACTAACTGTAAGTTTGCTTGCATTGATTGGGGTCTTGGCATGGAAATTGAAAGTGATGCGAACAGAGATGAAGTAGAGAAGCTTGTAATAGAGTTGCTTGACGGGGAGAAAGGTAAGGAGATGAAAAAGAAGGCCATGGAATGGAAGTCAAAGGCTGAAGCGGCAACTGGTTTTAATGGTACATCATCCATGAATTTTGACAAACTTATCAATGAGGTGCTCCAGATCAAAAAAACCTTGAATTAGCTTCTTTGATTCAATTGTTGTCTACCTTTAGCTTTTTTTTTATTGATGATAATAACCCATTAAAGTTGGAAAGTTGGTGGTGTATTGTTTACCAAAAGGACATTGCCATTAGGCATGGGCATGCCTAACACCACCATGAAGAATTTATTCATGTGCTCTTATCTAAGTTTACATTTAGTTGGGATTGTATTCTTAAAAAAACAATTCCTTTCTTTTCAAGTTGTATTCTCATTTTTTTGAGTTAGGAAATTTAGAAAATTATAGTAGAGCTAAATAGACTGATTCGTGATTGCGGGATGTAGTATCACTTTCACTAAGGATATCTGATTATAGTTAATGACTATGACTAGATGATAGTTAGTGACTATGACTAGAGCTATGAAGGGTAGAAAAAGAATTAGGGTATCTTTATAAAAACTATGACAATAGTGAATAGGCAACCCTCATATTAGTTGGCGGACACCTTTCTTATTTAATGTAACTGAAAATAACAAACAAAAAAAACACAATTATTCTTAAAAAAACTTTATTACCACAATAACCTTAATTGTTATTTTATTTCTGAATATTTTTCTCTAATATAATCTTCTATTTTGAGAGATTTATAACTCTTTAAATAGGAAAAAACATCCTTGACAAGGTTGGAAAATTAAATAGAAAAGACAATATACCATTAAAAATTAAGTTAAAGAGCCAAAGATGAAAAAGGAAAAACACGAAATTGACTCAAACAACATCTTTTAAATCTAATTTAAGGGTCTTTTAGAAAAGTCTATGAGCATTTTAATCCATCTTCTACAACACCTCACAAAGACATCTTTCTCTCCTTAAATTGGTTATATAAAAAAATTTATCATGAGTAAATACCAGAATAAAGTAACCCATCTCTGAGATGATTTTTTGTGATGAGTATTAGCTTGGTCTTATAATTGGCATCACTATTGGAAATAAATTGTTTCATCTATCTATGTAATTCATATAGATACTTTATCATACCTTTAGCCTAAATAATAAACCATCTCATACAAGGAACATATGCTAAACAATCAAACAAACAAAGCTTAATCCAACCAGACAAGTCCTTAGTAGAGTTGCCATCTGTCGCGTCAACATTTTTTTACCCTTCGCACCCTGCCATCCCAGGAGGGGAGACAATGTGAGGTAAAATGAGGGGTTTTATAATCATAAAATTACAGCTATAAAATTCTTAGGAGTCACCACCTAGTTTTAAGGTAACTAGAAAACCTAATGATCTGTGAGAGTTTGGATAGGGGGACTTGTTGTGCAAGGGGAAGACGCATTACCCCTAGTGCACCCTACCTAAGGTAAGCTGCATTGTTGTTTGATTGTTATTTTTTCCAAATCAGAATTTTATTTGTTGGTCTTTTTTAAGGCTCGAAGTACATCTCTCTTCGTGAGAGAGTCTCTACCTTACGGGGTTTGAAAACACCCCGACAGCTAAAACAAAATAATTTTTTAAATGGTTTTTGATATTCTTTCCAAAGTCAAACGGATTATCATACACCAGTTACGATATTCAATTTTTGTTTCAAAACATGAGAAATATGTTATATATTTGGTTTTACAAAAAATATGGTTGGAAAAACTTATTATCCATCACTAACCAGCTTTGATTTTCTATTTAGTTCATGGATTTATCTTTTAAGTGATTTTATGAAATATTATAACAAGGTTTGGCGTGGTAGTTATTTAGACAAGGAGGATGGAAGTGAAACTTGAGTATATCCATGAGCGAAACAGTACACTTGTGCTGATTGGCTTAGGATCAATATTGTCATAACCCAAAAATGGGTTATTCCCCCAATTCTATCCAAAATAACAAAAATAAAATAAAAGGGGTTGATATCAGTAGAAAAATCAAGGTGGAAAATTTAGACTTTTTTGAGAGCCCGGTTGTACCTCTTTTGTGCCCCCAAAATAAAGGAAAATACAGATTCAAGGCTAATATATAATTTATTATTTGATAAAATTTGTATAAAAATTAAGCTGAAAGCATTATTAAATTTTTTATATGCCAATTTGGTTTAATCATGGGCCAATTTAAAATATAATTATGTTTGGGAATTAATTTAGGGTCCAACAAAGGATTTAATTAAGTGCAAGGACTTAATTATACTTTAAATTGGTCGGATGAATTTTATTAAGGCCTTAATCGATAAAAAAATCAAGTTCTAGAGCTTAATTCAGGTTCAATTGAGAAGATTGGAGTTTTCAAGAATCAAATTGAATTTTTCCAAGCCAATTGTGCAAAGTCAGGGGTCAATTTGAAGAAATTAAGAGTTTAACTGACAATTGAGGGTCAAATCGCACAAATCAAAAACCAAGCACTAAAATAAAAAGGCGCACCAAGCAAAGATTGTTGTTGACATTTTGATGGGGATACAATTTCACAAAATTAAAAGTTTAAAGCCAATTTGGGGTACGTTTAGAACAAATACAAATTGAGGGACCATATCATATTTTCACCTTCCCATAATCATTCCACAGGCATGCCCTACACTGTTTAGGTGACTGAACAGTGCAATGCACGCCTCTGCAACTTTAGAGGTGGTAACCGATTGCTACATGCAATGAGCAGCCGAAGGGTTGTCTCTTCACCTATAAATGACACCATCGCATGCACAGAAGGTGGACAAAGAAAAAGAAGAAAATTACAAAGACACAAGAGAAAATATTAACGGGTAAACTAAAGGAGGAGAGCAAAGTATTTACGAGAAAACATTAGCTAAGGAAAACTACATAACAACAACTCGGTATTAGCCCTCTCTCTCGTCTCCCTCGACAGCTTGACAACCCTAGTCACCAAGCACCAAGGGCGTCCTACGACAATTACAGCCCCCCCTCTCCCCTTCCTCCGGCAGAGCCCAGCAGTTGCAGTTCTCTCTCTCCCTCTCCCTATCGATCAGCCACTCTCTCTCTAAAAATAGTCACGTCGGCAACCATCTCTCCTTTGGAAGAAGCCAGCCGACCACCTAGCACCACCCCGTCATCACCAGCAGCTCCACCTCCACGCCAGCATCCCAGTCGTGACCTCCGGGAAGGCAACAAGAGCAGCAGCACTTGCAACGACATAGACCAGCCAGCTTCTGATGCCTCCTCCGGCCACCTCAACCTCCTCTATTGACGGCATTAGCAAGTAAGCCTCTCGTCACCATCAATCGACCACCTTGTTAGTGTTCACTTAACACGTGAGCAATGGGCAACCCAATTCCCCTTTTGTTTTTCTGTTTGTTTTAATTCTTGGCTGGACTGCTCTCAGCCCAGCCTAGTTGGTTGGGCCGGGTCCAGCCCAAGTCAAGCAAGGTTGGGCCTTTTGGGGCAACATGGCTGGGCTGACCCATTTACTTATGTCAGACCCAGCCCAAATTTGCCTTTATTTTTTTTTTCAAAAAATATAAAAAATATCATTAAAATAATAAATAAATAAATAAATGTATTATTAAAAAAGAAAAAAAACATTTATGTTTGTTTTCGTGCATACAGTCGAATTCCAAGGTTTTTCCAAGCATAGTTTTGTAAAATATATATGTTGCATCTTTCTCATATTTTAAATAAAAATTTGATTTCGTAACTGGTTTACGATTATCCGTAGGACTTTGGCCAAAATATCAAAAAAATTAACAATTATTTTGTTTTAGCTATCGCGGTGTAAAATTACATTGTAAAGTACACCCGCATATATTAAAAAGAGTTTTCTCTTACTGCGGTGTAAAATTATATTGTAAAGTACCTCCGATGATAAGAAAAAAAAGGTTTTTAACTACGGTGTCAAATTACATTGTAAAGTACACCCAAAGATACTAAAAAGAGTTTTCTCTTACTGCGGTGTAAAGTACATCCGATGATAAGAAAAAAAGATTTTCAACTGTAGTGTAAAATTACATTCTAAAGTACACCCATGGACAAAAAAAATGATTTTTGAAAATGCAGTGTAAAAAAATAAACTTTGAAAAAAAAATCAAACAACAATGTACCTTACCTTAGGTACAGTGCACTAGGGGTGATGCATCTTTCCCTTACATAACAAGTCCCCTTCTCCAGACTCTCTTAGACCAATAGGTTCCTAATGACCTTAATACTAGGTGGTAACTCCTAAGATAATTATAGTTGTAATTTTTACGGGTATTAAAACACCCACTTTTTCACCGCGCATCGTTCTCTACCAAAGGGGATGGCGGGGCGATAAGCTCGAAAAAATATCTTGACAACAAATGGCGACTCCACTAGGGATATTGACAAACTGAGCTTTGTTTGTTTGATTGTTTATTCTTCAGTTCTTTTATTTTTATACACATTTTTACTACTTGAGCATGCGTTTTACTTTCAATTCATGCATATCATCAGGTTTGAATTAATGTCATGATGCATTTTAATTTCCTAAATATCCCAATTCTAAGTTAGGTGGGGATTAGCAGTTTGCCTCATGAGTTTCAGTCGGGGTTCAGATTCGTGAAATGTCCACTTATGAACTAAGTTTTTACTCTATAATGGTGGTCACATCGTGCCCCAACCATTTCCTGTAAACCCTTATACAACCGTCATGTAAGGTAGGCACTCGGCAATTCTTAGACCTTTGAGACCAGGTAGAAAGTTTACCCCTCATGTAATGACCTAGAACTTGTCTTTAAACTTCTTGATAATTCACCTATTGTGTATGTACATACATTTGCATTCACATGCATCCATCACTGCATAGCATATCATCAACAAGCTAAAGCATAGGTCCCCGAAGAGCTTTTATCCAAAAAACTTGACTTTGATAAAGAAATATGGACAACAAATAATGTGTCCATCACCATGTTCATTTCCAAGAAAAAATGAATTCTTGAAAGCTAGTGTGGCTTGTCTAGCCGGCATACTCGTGCGAGCACTGAAATGACCTGTGTAAAATCGTTTGAAAGGGAAGCACACCGGTGTTGGAAAATGAATTTTGCTTCCATAATTGTTCTTTGTTTGATTATTTCCACACATCATGTTTCAGTTTAAACCTGTTTTGACTTGTCGACAATTTTGCTCGTAACGTCACAAGACCTTTTTTTGTTAAGCAAGCATTTCTCTTCAGTGATCATGTATTTTCTTGTGTTTATGATGTGTTCTTTCTTTTTGTCTAAATAAAACTAGCACACCCTATACCCTTTAATCCAAATTATACATGATCCCATGATTTCATAAAGATTTTTGGAAAATTAAAGTCTAGTATGAAAAGAGATGCCAACTTGATGTTTGTTTACCAAATGTGTTCTCGGAATTCAAAGGATTTCATGGAAAGGTGATCTCATTCCTATAAAAATCTGCATAATAAAGTTAAGCTCTTAGCTAAACACATAATCCAAAAACTCAAACAAAATATCATTTCATATGGAAAAGCAAAGCTTACCGATCCTGGATGCATGTTTTTGAAATGAGGAGAGACCATCTTTGATATGCCTTCACAAAGTATAAAATATGCATTGTAGTCCCTATTTGAGCCTAATAATTATTTCTTAATAATTAACCCTGACAAAGATCACACACTACACTGGGGGTAAGTGCGAAGAAAAAAAGAGAGAAGAACTTTCAATCACAAAATAGTCCTCAATGACAAAAGATGCTCAAACAAAGTTGTGGCAAAAACAAAAAAAAGGGTTTTAGTATACCATAACAAAATCAAGATAACATGATGTAAGTGCTAAAAAAACCATGAAAAGAGCCCAAGCAAAATATTGGGGGCATGTCAAGTCAACGCGATGTCAGTGGTAAAAGCCCATGATAGAAAGCCCAAACAAAATACTAGGGGGCATGTCAAGACAAAAGTCTAAAAAAAATATTGGGGGGCATGTCAGGTCATTATGCAAATCAATTACGAGGACTAAAAAGAGTTCCAAGAGTAAGCATTAAGTAATCCTTAGTCTAGAAAACCCTTAAATACCTTTTGAGCCTACAATATCTTTTATTCGTAGTCAAAAACCTAAGCCTACGTTACAAGCCTGATAAAGCCCTTTTTTATCAAATACAGGTAATCTAGATCGGTAGGTAATGCTTTTCCATTTGAAACAAGTGCTACAAATGCCTTACAAAATTCAAAGCCTTTTGATGTGTTAGACATAAAACAAAATGTCATTTCACATTCTCGTCAAAAGAAACATAAAATTTGACAATGAGATCACCTGAATTCTTTCTAGAACAAGTTTGTTCAAACAAATATCAAAATGGTTTTTGTGCTTGGAATGACTTTGAAATTCCAAAAGTCCTACATGAAAACAATCTTTGCAAATAACCAACCTTTTCCTGCATACAATTGAAGCCTAAAACACTTGTGGGGTATGACTAGAATGGGGGCAATCGAAAATGCAATTGAAGCTGACTCCATCATTCCTTTTCAAAGAAGGTTGAACAAAACTGCAGGTCTTTAATCTAATGAGGGCATATGGATATGTTGAAGGTCCATCATCTCCAGTGGTCAAAATCATAAGTTCTGACTCAAGTAAGCAGAAGGGAGAAGCCGTCAAAGCTAGAGATCCAAACCCCGAAAAGAGAAGGCTATGAAGAAGATAGGGGAACTATATTTCTTAGGTAAGTATATATGCATCATCATGCATTGCATCCATACTAAGAATTTAGGAAATGTTTTGAAGGGATTGTAATTTATAGACTTTCATTTCATCATTTTGTGTACGCCTTCAAGCTCTCACCTCTTTCATATCTTATAGTGTGCTTTTCAGCCTTGCCTCTTTCCTAAATTTGAATTTCATCATGGATTGCATCCCCACTAGGAATCTAATAAATGTTTTGGAGGAAGTCTAATTTACTACCTTCATTATTTTTGTGTGCGCCTTTGATCCCTCACCATTTTCACTTCCTTGAGTATGCTTGCGATCCCTTTATCAGCACAGGTAGCGTGTTTTTCAACCTTATCTCCTTCCTTGTCTGAGGTGTCCTCCAACCCTTAACCATGAACAAAAATAGTGGGTTTTCCAACACTATTTTCCTTCCTCTTTTGAATGAGTGTTCCAACCCTCAACCATCAATTAAGATAGTCAATTTTCTATCCCTATCCTCCTTGTTTGAGTGCGTTTTCCAACCCTTAACCATGAACAAAATGAGTGTGTTTTCCAGCACTGTTTTTCTTCCTCTTTTGAGTGAATTTTCCAACCCTCAACCATCAATTAAAGATAGTGTGTTTTCCATCCCTATTCTCCTTGTTTGATTGCCTTTTCCAGCCTTCAACCACTAGCTCAAATAGTGCACTTTCCAGCCGTCAACAACCAGCTCAAATAGTGCACTTTCCAGCCCTCAACCATAGATCCTAGATATTCTAGCCCTATCTTCCATTCCTTCAACTTCACCATTTTCACTTCCGTATGGTTCAACTATTTCTTGGCTTGGTAAATCAATTCTCTTTTTCTTTACAATGCTTACTATCTAAAGTCTTTTACAAGACTTTAGTCGTAAATATTGTAAAGAGGAGGGCAACTGTCATAACCCAAAAATGGGTTAACAATCACTTAAAGGTCAAATTGCACAATTCAGAAACCGAGGACTAAAATAAAAAGGTGTGACAAGCTAAGATTGCTATCGACATTTTAACGGGAATACAATTGGACAAAATTAAAAGTTTAAAGCCAATTAGGGGTACGATTAAACAATTACAAATTGAGGGACCAAATCATACTTTCGCCTTCCCATAATCATTCCATAGGCGTGTCTACACTGTTCAGTCACCTAAAAAGTGTAGGGCACGCCACTGCAAGTTCAAAGGCGATAACCTATCGCTGCACGCAATGGGCAATCAAAGGGTTATCTCTTCGCCTATAAATGGCACCATCACAGCATGCACAGGAGGTGGACAGAGACACGACAAAAAATATTAATAGGGAAATTAAAGGAGGAGAGCAAAGTATTTATGAGAGAGCACTTGCCAAGGAAAACTCACACCAACAACTCTCCCTTTTCTCCGGCACCAACAGCCCCCCTCTCTCTCTCTCATTATTAGCCCTCTCTCTCATCTCCCTCAGCAGCTTCACAACCTCGGCCACCAAGCACAAGAGCGTCCCATGACAACAGCAACCCCCTCTCTCCCTTTCCTCCGGCAGAGCCCAACAGCTGCAGTTCTCTCTCTCTCTCTCTCTCTCTCTCTCTCCCTCTCAATCAACTGCTCTCTCTCTCTAAAACCAATCACGCTGACAACCATCTCTCCTCCAGCAGGAGCCAGCCGACCACCTAGCACCACCCCATCATTACCAGCAGCTCCACCTCCATGCCAGTAGTCCAGTCGTGGCCTCCCGGAAGGCAGGAGCAGGAGCAGCATAGGCAGTGACGTCGACCAGCCAGCTTCCGATGCCTCCTCATTAGCAGGTAAGCCTCTCATCACCGTCAATCGAACACCTTGTTGCTATTCACATAACACATGAACAGTGTGCAGCCCGATTCCCCTTTTATTTTTCTATTTGTATTAATTCTTGGCTGGACTACTCTCGGCCCAGCCTAGTTGGCTAGGCCAGGATAAGCCCAAGGCAAGCGGGGTAGGGCCTTTGGACTGGGTTGACCCATTTACTCAGTCCAGGCCCAACCCGAATTTGCCTTCCCCCAAAAAAAAAATAATAAAGGTGATGCATGACAGGACATAGAAAATTTTACCCATATTCTATATATACCATGTATGACAGGATGTAAAGATGCATGCTAAAGCTTTTGAACAAGATAAACCATTCATAGCAACTAAGAAAAAAAATTCAACATAGCATAAACAAACAAATTATCAAGCCTAGTCCAAGGGTCCCCAGTGGAGTCACCATCCTGTTGAACCCTCCGCGAGAGCGCGGCATTGTGGCATCCCTCCCTGTTTTATCTTTATTTTGTGAAAAAAAGGATTCGCCACCTAGTATTATGGTTACTAGGAAACCTAAACTGGTTTTTTAGAGATTCTAAGGCAAGGGACTAGTTGCGTAAGAGAAGGTTTTAACACCCCTAGTATACCTTACCTAAGGTAAGCTGCTTGGTGTTTTGGTTTGCCTTATGATTGCTATGGTATTGGTGTTATCTAATCATTTTTCCTAGGATGAGTTCGCAGGGAAAGGGACACAAATTTACAACCTAAACAATGAAAATATAAGGAAATTCAAAGAACTTTAAAACCCTATTTTTGACTTAATATTTCATACTTTTACGGCTCCTAAACCGAGGAGTCAAAAATTCAAAATGTCCCCAATTATGATTAAGGCTTCTTTCAAAGATATGTTGGTTAGATAATAATGACTTATTGTTCTTGTAAGAGTATTTTGGATATTTACCACTTTAAGGTTTCTTTATCCAAATATTAATGGTGAATAACAACGAATTATACCCGCTAATGTTTTGGATATTAACCCTTTTAGGATTTCTTTACCCAAATATTAACAGTTAATAATATGAATCCCAAAAATAAGATTTTGATATATTTGGAATATTGGCCAATACCTTTGATTTTACAAACATGTTGTAAAATCCAAAAATGCGAGAAAACAATTTTTGTGTTTATGAAATCCGTGCTAAAACACCATGCTAAAACACATTTATCTTTAAAATCTAAATATCTATTTAAAAAAAGGAAATATTCAAGATATGTTAGCATATTGGCCGTATGCACTCGAAAATGGTGGTCGAAGGAAGCTTCAGAAGTTGGCCGGTCTACGTCGCTGCAACTGCTGCTGGCTTCCCGGAGGCCATGGCTGGGATGCTGGAATGGAGGTGGAGCTGTTGGAGATGATGAAGTGGTGCTAGGTGGTAGGTTGAATGTTGTTGGAGGAGAGAGAGGCTTGATGGTGGTTGCCGCTGGTTTTAGAGAGAGAGCTGCTAATCGAGAGGGAGATAGAGAACTGTAGTTGTTGGGCTCTGCTGGAGGAAGAGGAGAGAGGGGGTTGCTGATATAGTCACTTCTGGCTACCGCTGAAGAGGTGTCACTGTCATCGGGGTTGGGGAAGAAGACGAGGGGCTGAGAGCTGCTATTGTGTATTTTTTTCCCGATGTTTGTTATTCTGTCAAGTTTTTTGTTAGTCCCCATAAATATTTTGTTATTTTGCTCTCCTATGTCAACTTCTTCCTCCCTAGTGTTTTGCAAACTTCCCTCTGTCAATCTTTCTTTTTTCTCTCTTGTGCATGCTACGAATGATGCCTTTTATAGGTTGAGGCAACCCTTCGGCTGCCCATTGCGTGTAGCGATGGGTTGCCGCCTCCAAACTTGCAGTGGTGTGCCCTGCACTGTTCAGGTGACTAAACAGTGCAGGCACGTCTACAGAATCACTTCCCATGATTATAATGTCATCAACATATACTAGCAAGATGATGATTCCAGCATCTAGATTTTTGACAAAGAGTGAAGAATTTGAATACATGTGATCAAATCCCAAGGTAGGCAAGAATGACATGAACCTGTCATTCCACGCACAGGGAACCTGCTTCAAGCTATAAAGAGATATATATGCAGTTTGCAGACAAATTGAGCTTTTAATTGTTCAACAAAACCATGGGGTTGAGACATAAAAACATCCTTATGAAGAATGTCATGCATAAATGCATTTTTAACATCAAGTTCCCTTAAACCATAACCAAATTGAGAAGCAAGGGATAACACTATCCTTACCGTGGTTGGCTTAACCATAGAGCTAAATGTCTCACCATAATCCAAGCTAGGTTCCTGACTAAAACCTTGAGCAACCAACCAAGCCTTGTACCTTGCAATAGACCCATCAGCATGTCTTTTGATTTTAAAAATCCATTTACAACTAATTAGATTTTTATCATATTGTAGGGGCATTAAGCTCTAGGTATGCTGAGATTGAAGAGCAACAATTTCATCTTTCATGGCCTTTAACGAAACTAGGTTGGTTAATGCAATTTTGTAACTGGTTGGCTCAATCAAAGTCAAGTCCACCATAGAAGAAGCAGTAGAAATGGCTAAGCAAACTTTTTTCTTAATAACTCCACTCTTACTTCTTGTTTGCATAGGATGCAAGTTCATATCTGGAATATAAAGGACCACTGAAATACACTTAGGTTTGAAGGAATCAATTCAGGATTGATCTCCCTCTAATGGATTTCCAGAATTGCATGCAAGGTCAACAGGAATGGATGATGACGACAAAGAGGCAGCAGTAATGGACTTTGACAAAGATGAAGAGATGTATGTTCATTTACCAACAATATCATAACAAAGATAGCCTTTGTATTGAGAGGCATATCCCAAAAATACACATATAGTGGTTTTAGGTTGTAGCTTATGAACACGATAGGGCCGTAACAATAGAAAACAAGCACAACCATAAATGCATAAATGAGACACGACTGGAATAGTTTGGAACAAAATCTCGTAAGGAGATTTATTCTGTAAAAGTAGTGAAGGAATTCTATTGATAAGATATAACGATGTATGCACTGCATAAGTCCAAAACGAGGCTAGCAATTTGGCAAAGTAATTATTGTTTCAATTAAATGACGATGCTTGCGTTGAGCAATACCATTCTGTTTAAGAGTATAGGGGTAAGATTTTTGATGGATAATGCCTTTTGAAATGAAGAAGGATTGAATTTGTTTACTAACATACTCACCATCCCCATCACTCTGTAAAATTTTAATAGAAGAAGAAAACTGGGTTTGAACATAGTAAAAGAATTTTATGAAGACAGAACAAAGATCACTTTTATTGACAAGTGGAAACAACCAACAATAACATGAAAACTCATCGATAAAAGTCACATAGTATCTGTATCCATCAAATGAAACACAAGGGGAAGAACCTAAAGATCACTATGTATAGTGTGAAATGGAATTACAAATTTATGAACACTAGATTGAAAGGGAAGTTTTGAAAACTTACCCTAAAGACAACTATGGCATATAGAATCATTTGAATCAATTGAACATTTAATATTTGCTTTGTTTAACATCAACGTAGCAATTTTATTAGTTGGATGACCTAATCGATGATGCCAAGTAGACGAGAGAACTAACTAACCAAGATAGGACCGAGATTGATGTGAGAAAAGGGATTAACGATGAGGGACAAAAGGTAAGGGATAAAGTCCATTACTGCATTGCCCTTTGTATATTATCCGCCCTGTGGCCTTGTCCTGAATCCAAAAATAGAAAGCATCAAAGATTAACCAATATTGATTATCCAAACACAAATGATGTACTGACATTAAATTTTGAGTTAATTGAGGTACATGAAGAACTGAATTTAACTTAATAGGTGTAGTACTTGTGGGAATAATGAAATTCACAACATGTGATACTAGCAAACCTTCACCATTAGCCGTTTGTACTGTATCGTTCATGAGATAAGTAGTGGATGATGACACATTATTCAAGTTTGTTGTCATATGATTTGTTGCTCTAGAATCAGTTATCCAAACTGGAGAAGAATTCTAGGTTGCTGCAAAACAAAGAGTTGAGATGGTTGCAGGACAGTGTTCATTGCTTGTATGACATTTTTCTAAGCATCATAATCCTAAGCTGAAGGATAATTGGCATGATAATCTTGAGCTGAGGAATAACTTGTATTGTCGACAAAGTTTGAACCATTGTCATTGTAAAAACAATACAATTGTTATGATTTGTCCTTCCACATATATGAAACTTGAGCTTCTCATTTCTATTAAGTCCACATAATGGAGCCTTCTGGCCTTCAAGATTGCACAGGTTACAGATGGAATTAGTGGACATTGATGAAGAAGACTTATAAGAACCAAGAACACCAGAATTCATGACTGGCATATCATGCATCCTAACATGAAATTGATTTTTCTGATTGAAATTCCTCTACTGTAAATTAAATCTTCCCCTTCCCTGCTTCTATGAAATGATTTATAGCCACCATTTCCATACGAATTGTAACCATGTATTCCACTAGCCTGTTGAAAACTCAATGGTGGTGAAGATACGGGGGATTTTGAGACAGTATACATAGCAGTAAGATATGCAAGGGTGTCAAGAATCAAATTTTCCACAATTCTTTCTTCAGCCAGTAATTGTGATCTAAAATCCTTTAATGTAATGACACTTTCTCTTCCTCTGACCAAACATCTGAATGTGTTGTATTCAGGAGGAAGTCCATTCAATGCCTAGATCATAATGTCTTCATCTGCAAAATATACTCCAGCATCACTCAAGTAATCTCTCGCTTCTTTTATCTTGATAAGATACCGAGTTACTGAATCAACTCCTTTCTTAATGTTCTATAGGTTGGATTTCAGTTGAAAGATGGTGGTTTTGGATACTGTGGAGAATTGCTCCTTTAATCTATTCCAGAGATCTCTTGAGTTGCTGCTACCGATTGCGCATGACATAGCTATAGGGGATAATGTAGCAATGATGAGTTGCATGACTACTCTATCATGCATCTTCCATATCATCACATTCTCACATTCCCCAGTAGAAGGTGAGTTAGAGATGTTTGTATCACACTCATCTACTTAATTAGAGAGAGAAACAAAGATGAGAACCATCGAAAAAGCCAATGATTCCATTACTCTCTGGTAACAATTGCATTTGAAAATGTCAATTCAAGTTATTTGAATCGTCCAATTTAACATTCAAAGATGTGGAGATTGTTGAAATCTGACCTGCAATTGGAGATTGAAAAATTTGAAGTTGCAATGCAGTAACCATTGTTGTTGGATGATTAGAAACTCATAGAGGCGTTTTTATCACACACTTTAGACAATTCAGTGTTTATACAATAGTTGTTAAAGAAATAACTAATTTTGCAGTAGCATTTTGTACGGATTTTGCATTAATTTGATAGATTTACAGAAGCAGAAGTATGAGAAATTTTTGATTAAATGTGTTTTTATGAGCATTTCAAGCTCTGATACCATGTAGAAGTGCAGAAATTATAGAGAGTGAGAGAGAGAAGAGGAGAATTTGAAATTGCATTTTTGCCTTTTGTTATTCTGTTGAACAATAAGTGTTCATGTTCAGTTCTTAGCTATTTATACACACTCACTATCCCATGTATGCATACTCATTATATGCATCCATTACCATTTCATACACTATCATAATTCCCACCATATTATTTTAATATTTTAATATTTGATTATACTTATTTTTATCAAATAATCAAACTAAAATTAATATTAAATTGAAATTGAAAAAATAATTTTATTTTTTAGGTACATATTAATAAATAATTAAATTTATGGCTCTATTTTTAAGTAAAATTACAATTCATTTGATAACTTTAAAAAAAATGAAAAAAAATTAACTAACTTATATAAAATCATTTATATTTTCTTAAATTAGTCATTATTATTTTAGATATTTAAATTTATACTTGTAAATCATTAAAAACAATATATTAGATAACTGAGTTAAAATACTATCATTAAGATAATTGAATAATACAATTATAAAGCATGTGTTAAGAAAAATAGTTTTAAAACAAAATATAGATGGCCTTAAGGTAAAACTATTAAACATTAATCTCTTCCAACTAAGATAAACCTAGCTAGCATTCAATGAAAAGTCTCGTAGCAAGTGCGCTTCCGCACACATCAAAGCAAACACTAAGGGATCGAGCAAATGATCACATTCTGCTTTCATAATTATTTTTTCCATTGTTTATATCCTACACAGATTTATGGAAAAAACAAATTCAGCATAACTAAATGATTTTAGCAATCCCCTCTGATCGATACAAATTGTGTTACCCCTCCTTGTATGCAGATGATCAATGTTGATCTCTTGTCTACTTGACATAAGAATTTTTAATGGATGCATTCCATTAGAAATAGTTGGCAAAATAAGTACTGAAAAACAAGTGTTACTATCTCTATCTTCCCATTTGGATTCAATCTCGTGTATTAGCCAAAGAAAATCAAACTCTTGTTCTCTCTAGTCTCTTGCGTTCATTAATAGCGAAAGTTGTAATGATTTAGTGAAAATCTAGGTTAAATGAAAGAAAATAAACGGTGATAAAACAAGGCAAAGATGTTTTCTAAGAGAGTAGAGAGTAGAAGGCATGAATTAACCTATTCTTCTCTTGTCGCAGAGCATTCTGAACAAAAATGTGTAGTCATGTTGGATAAATCGGAAGAAGTAGATTTTTTCTCAATACCATTTTCTGCTCAATACCATTTTCTTCTGATTTTTCTCACTTGCGCAGAAAAGAAGAGGAGTTTATCAACATAGAATTCTAGAGACAAAAAAATTAGACTGGGACTCAAGAAACTGCATATATTAGAAATTACTTCTTAACATGAGACAGGATTGATTGGGAAGCAATAGCGGAATATGATAAGCAACTTGATATTAGTATTTTTGATGAATTTAATTTTTTCCATTAGAAGTGATCAGGAAGAGGGAAAGAGTAATGGGAACATTAGAACAAATTAAATTCTTATTAACTACAAATTATCCAGGTTCTTTCAATTTTTTATTTTTTATTTGTGTATGAATGAATAACTATTGTGTAAAAAAATTAAGATGGCTTCCACTTTTCCGAAAGGACTATACATAATCTCATCGTCAAGAAAAAAAAATGTACAATTTGAATAGCGGAAACTGAATGTTTTTTTTTCTCATGAGTTACTGAAAATTGAATTATGTTATTACTAGCAAATTCAAGAAATTTACATCCAAGTTTTGTAACTTACAATACGATCTGTATAGCTAACAGACCAAGTAAACCTAGCTAACGAGGAAAAAGAAACCTAAAACTAAAGGAAAAACAAATCAAAGCTGCGACCTACAATGGTAGCGGTGGGAATCTGTCAACTTCTTCATGAATCACGAGCCTCTGATTACTCCTCAACGGAAAGTTTGAGCACCGACTCAAACATCTGTTTTGAGCAAGAGATTGTGATCGGCCCTTTCTCTACCTGCAGGATATCCTCGAACTGACGTAGCAAAGCTTGGAAAATTATGGAATTTGTGCATGCAACAGGAACATCGTAACGATCTAGGTTTCCTTCAAGTTCCCGATCGCCGACATACACTGGGAAGTGGTTGCTTCGTGTAGGTACTTTCTTCTCGGAACCCTTCTTCTGCTTCCTGAACTTTAACTTCGTTGCTAGGGATCGAAGACTTTCTTGAATCTTTCTCATCTTGGAAAGGCACGAAAAGAACTGGGATTCAATACACAAAGTTAAGAAAAAACTTATCGCTCGATAGAAAGAAGAGGAGGTGCACTCGTTATAATGCAAGGAATTCGTTCAGTCTCTTCATATAGAGACTTTTATCCGTACAATATTGTAAAACAGGGAGGTTTGAATCCTGATTTCCAAAGGATTTCAGACTTTTATCCGTAGAGTATTGTAAAACAGGGAGGTTTGAATCCTGATTTGCAAAGGATTTCAGACTTTTATCCGTTGAGTATTGTAAAACAGGACGATATTTCTCGAGTCCCATCGCATGTTTTAAATATTGCCAGGCTCCTGCGGAAGGTGAATGTTCATAGGAAAGGAATCTCCGAAATCATGTATGAAAATTGAAATCTTGATCAAACATTTAGATGATTTACGTTAAGCTAATTTATATTACATTATGAATTTGATTATTAATAATAATAATAATAATGATGATAATAATAATAATAATAATAATAATAATAAAAAAATAAAATAAAATTAAAAGCATACTATTAAAATTTTAAAAGTTGAAATCAGCAGGCAAATCTTACAGGAATAGAAGAAAAAAAATCTCCTAAATGGGTGTTGAAAAAAGTAGGCAATTGGGTGAGAGAAGCTCGAACTCTCGACCTCGGGATAACTCAAAAGCTATAAGGCTTACGCGCAAGCCAAGTTCGCCACACTGTATATTTCTTATACTAGCCAATGCCCTCGTGCCTTATCGTGGGAGATACCATATTTTTTTCAACACAAAAAATATTAATTGTGTGAGATTTTTTTATTATAATATAAATTTAGTCAAAATAATAAATTGAGTTATTTTGTGTTTGGATGATCTGTCCGAATGAGTATGTAGTGGTTTGGGTTCTCGATCGAATCTGATGATCTTCTCTCCCCTTGATCCTCACATTGATTTTTTCTCCCCATTGCCTCATGCTCATGTTTTAGCTTTATTTGATCATCATACACCTGTTTGGATGTAAGAGGTACAAGAGTGATGGTTTTACTATCTTTTACAATGGTATACCTATTTCTAACCCCATCATGAATTGCCTTCCTATCATATTGCCATGGTCTCCCCAATAAGATGTGGCTAGCTTGCATTGGTACAACGTTGCATAGAACTTCGTCAACATATTTCTCAATCAAGAATGGAACCATAACCTGTTTAGTCACTTTCACTTCACCACTATCATTCAGCCATTGCAATCTATATGGTTTAGCATGCTTAACAGTACTCAAATTCAGTTTACTAACAAGGGTTGTAGTGCAAACATTAGCACAGCTTCCAATATGAACTGAATGTTTACTCTATAATGGCAGTCACATCGTGCCCCAACCATGTCCTTTAAACCCCTATACTACCTTCACGTAAGGCAGTCACTGGGCAATTCATAGACCTTTGAGACCAGGTAGAAAGCTTACCCCTCATGTAAAGACCTAGAACTTGTCTTAAAACTTCTTGATAATTCACCTGTTGTGTATGTACATACATTTGCATTCACATGCATCCATCACTGCATACCATATCATCGGCAAGCTAAAGCATAGGTCCCCGAAGAGCTTCTGTCCATAACACTCGACTTTGATAAAGAAATATGGACAACGAAGAACGTGCCCATCGCAATGTTCACTTCCAAGGAAAACTGAATTCTTGAAGGCTAGTGTGGCTCGTCTTGCCGGCTTACTCGAGCGAGCACTGAAATGACCCGTGTAAAATCTTTTGAAAGGGAAGCGTACCAGATTTGGAAAATGAATTGTGCTTTCATAATTGCTCTTTGTTTGGTCATGTCCACACATCACGTTTTGGCTTAAACCTATTTTGACTTGTCAACAATTTTGCTCGTAACATCACAAGGCCTTTTTTTGTTAAGCAAGCATTTCTTTCCAGTGATCATGTATTTTCTTGTGTTTATGATGTGTTCTTGCTTTTTGTCTAAAAAACACAAGCACACCCTATACCCTTTCATACAAATTATACATGATTTCACAAAGATTATTGGCAAATCAAAGTCTAGTGCGAAAAGAAATGCCAAAATGATGTTTGTTTAATAAAAGTGTTCTGAGAATTCAAAGAATTTCATTGAAAGGCGATCTCATACCTATAAAAATGCACATAATAAAGCTAATGTCTTTGCTAATCCAAAAAAAATCATTTCGTATGGAAAAGCAAAGGTGGATGCATGTTTTTGTAATGGTGAGAGGCCATCTTTGATATGCCTTCACAAAGTCTCAAATATCCATTGCAATCCCTATTTGAGCCTAATAATTATTTCTTGATAATTAACCCTAACACGGATCACACTCTACACTGGGGGGGCAAGTGCGCAGATAAAAAAAAAGAACTTTCAATCTACAAAATAGTCCTCAATGACAAAAGATACCCAAACAAAGCTTGGGGGAAAAAAAAAGGGTTTTAGCATACAATAACAAGTCAACATGATGTTAGTGCTAACAACCCATGATAAAAAGACAGAACAAAATATCGAGCGGCATATAAAGTCAACATGATGTTAGTGCTAAAAACCCATGATAGAGAGCCCAAACAAAATATTGGGGGGCATGTCAGTGTTAAGGAAC
This sequence comes from Salix viminalis, assembly GCA_029228465.1. Lineage (NCBI taxonomy): Eukaryota > Viridiplantae > Streptophyta > Magnoliopsida > Malpighiales > Salicaceae > Salix > Salix viminalis. The sequence continues at coordinate 3,947,079 of CM055442.1, forward strand.
CATCTCACCTAAAAGCTTAAGCTTATAAGTGAGGTCCCATAATATGATTTATATTATTCTCTAACACACACCCTCAAGTGAAAGCCCTTTGGGCTTGAAACTTGCACAAGCCCATATCACCTTGTGCTTGATTTTTTATCAAATAGAATGGGGATGGTGAGATTCGAACTTCGTGATCAGTTTGGGTCGACAAGGCTCGATACCATGTTAAGGAACCATCTCACCTAAAAGCTTAAGCTTATAAGTGAGGTCCCATAATATGATTTATATTATTCTCTAACGATCGAGTCATTACGCATGTCATAACTCAATTTTGGGTTATTCCCCAAATATACCCAAAAATATGGAAAAAATAAAATAAAAGGGGTTGGTGTCGGTAGGAAAATCAAGGCGGAAATTTTGGATGTTTTCGAGAGCTCGATCGTACCTCTTTTGTGCCCAGAAATGAAGAAAAACGCAGATTTAAGGCTAAAGTAATTTATTATCGGATAAATCTACATAAAAATTAAGTCGAAAGATATGCGTATATTTTTATGGGCCAATTCGAGTTAACCGTTGGCCAATATAAAAGGGTAATTGTGTTGGAAGATTAATTTAAGGTCCGATCAAAGGATTTAATTAAGTGTAAGGACTTAATTGTACATTCAATTGGTCAAATTAATTTTATTAATGGCTTAGTCAATGATAAATCAAGTTCTCGAGTTAATACAGGTTTGATTTGAGAAGGTTGGAATTTTCGGAGACTGCATTGAATTTTTTCAAGCCCAATTATGCGAAATTGGGGGCCAAATTCAGCGAATTGTGAGTCTAACGGTCAATTGAGGTGTAAATGAAGCATAAATCAGAAACCAGGGACCAAAATAAAAAAGGCCCGCAAAGCTAAGGTTGAGATTGAATTTCTGATGGGGTATAATTGCATAAAATCATAAGTTTAAGGCCAATAAGAGGTACAATTAGAGCAATTATAAATTGAGGGACCAAATCATATTTTCACTTTCTTAAATATTTTTGAATATTGCACTGTAGGTTTCGGCGTGCCCAGCATTGAATGTTCAGGCGTGCCCTGCATTAAAAATTCAGGCGACGACAACCCTTCGCTGCACGCCATGGGCAGCCGAAGGAGTGCCTCTCATGGCTATACATAATGAGGAAAATAACAGAGGGGAGAGAAGACGATCGAATAAGGGAGAAAACGTAGAGGGTCGGGAGGGAAAATTCACGTAAAAAACTCAAGACATCTTCTTCACCAGCCCCTGTGTCATAACCCAATTTCTGGGTTATTCCCCAAAATCTACCTAAAAATAACAAAAATAAAATAAAAGGGGCTGGTGTCGGCAGAAAAATTAATGCGGAAATTTTGGATATTTTCGAAAGCCTGGTCGTACCTCTTGTTACCCAGAAATGAGGGAAAATGCAAATTCAAGGCTAAAATAATTTATTATTGGATATATTTGCATAAAACTTAAGTCGAAAGACATAATTATATTTTTATGGGCCAATTCGATTTAATCGTTGGCCAATTTAAAGTGTAATTATGTTTAGGGATCAATTGAGAGCCCAATTGAAGGATTTAATTAAGCCCAAGAGCTTAATTATACTTCAAATGGGTCAAATTAATTTTATTAAGGGCTTAATTGATGAGAAATTAAGTTTGGAAGCCTAATTTGGGTTAAATTGAGACGATCGGAATATTCGGTGACGAAACTTTTCGAGTGAAATCGGAAGGCAAAATTAAAGATAAAAACATCATTCTTCTTGGTTTTTCCCATTTAAAAACTCTTTTTTTTAAAAAAAACTTCTGCCGACAACAATGGTTGGCCATTCCAGCAGCCATGCTACAACCATTCCCTACAACCCACTCCCTCATACAATTCCCATTCCTGGACAACACCCCTATGCCATTCACCATGCCTTCTTCGCCTATAAATAGGAGGAGAAAATACACATACGGATGGGGGGGGGCAGATCATCAAAAAAACTAAAGGGAAGAGGAGAGTAAAATTCTGACAATGAGCGAAAAAAGCAGAGGAAACTTTGAAAAAAAAAGGGGAAGACAGACAAAAAACTTGAGGGAAAAGGGCTGAATACTGAGAAAAAATTGAGGGGAAAATAACACTGGGAGAGAGAGCAGTTAACAACGAAAAACCTGTGAAAACTTTGCAAAAAAAAAAAACACAGAAATACACAGACACTGGAATTAGCAGAAAAAAGGTGAAGAAGACGATCACAATTGCAGCCACCATCATCTTCATCAGCTCCGACGACCATCTTCTCCCCGACGGTGTCCCTCTCTCTCTCAACTAGCGTCAGCCACAACTGCAACCACCAGCTCCCTCCTCGCAGAAGCAGGCACTCAACCAACAACTCTCCCTCCTCGCAGCAGCAACAACACTCTCTCTCTCCCCGACAACTCCTCTCTCTCTCTAAAAACAGACGTGCAACAGACCCTGGTCTTCCCACTCAGCTCCAGTAGCACTTGCAACAGCCCAGCCGTGACCTCCAACTCCGGCGAACAGCAGCAGCACGAACCAACAGTAACAGGGACGACGCAATAGCAGCGGTTCCAGCCACAGACCATCCACTTCCATCCCTCCTCACGGCCACCACAGGCCTCCATTTTCGACACCACCACAATCTCCTCTATCCGGTGGCAGTGGCAGGTGAGCCCCTCGTGGTGGTCGGCCGACCACCATTTCTATTGTGCACGCTGCATGAATTCATGCTGCGTGTAATATATATATATATATATATATATATATATATATATATATATGCGACGTAGTGAGCTGGGCTGCTCTCGACCCAGCCCAGCCCAAGTCTATCATAGTGGGCCCTTGGCTGGGCCGACCCATTTGGTTGGGCTAGGCCCAACCCGAAATTATTATTTTTTTTTAAATAAAAAAATATTATATAAAAAAAAACAAACAATGTATTTGTTTTCGTGCATACGGCCGAATTCCAAGATTTTTCCATGTTTATTTTTCGTAAAAAATTATGTTGCAACTTTCTCATATTTTAAAATGAAAATTGGATATCGTAACCGGTTTATGATTATCCTTTGAAATTTGGCCAAAATATCAAAAAAATATTTTTGTTTTAGCTATCTCAGTGTAAAATTACATTGTAAAGTACACTTGGAGATACTAAAAAAGATTTTCTTCTATTGCGGTGTAAAATTACATTGTAAAGTACACCCGCAAAGAAAAAAATATTTTTTTAATGCTGTGTAAAATTCTTTAGGTTAGTCTTTCAAACTTCTAACAATGTACAGATTCTCTCACAAAGAGAGATCTACGTCGAACTTTAGAAAAGACAAAAAAAATCAAACTTAGGAAAAACAATCAAACAACAATGCAGCTTGCCTTAGGTAGGGTGCACTGGGGGTGATGTGTCTTCCCCTTGCACAACAAGTCCCCTTAATTCTAGGTGGCGACTCTTGATAATTATAGTCGTAATTTTTACGACTATAAAACAACCCCTCATTTTCACCGTGCGCCGTTGTCCCCCAACCCGGGGGATGGCGGGGCGCGAAGCGCGAAAAAATCGCCGTCGCGACACCAGCATCACCAGCTCCCTTCCTTTTCTTTTTTTTTCTCTTGGTCGGTTGACTGTTTCTCTCTCTAAAACCAGAAGACTCTCTCTTTATCCCTCTTAGTTCACCAACTCAGGCCACTCATTCCGACCACCTAGAACCACCTTGTGATCAATAACAACTCCCCCTCTATTCCAGTAGCCCAACCGTGGTCTCAGGCGAAGGCAGCAACCACAGCAACCGACGCAGCGCTACAGCCCCATCGCCTTCTGACGCCCACTCCAGCTACCACAGGCCACCATTTCCAACGCCACCATGATAGGAATAATCACCTCAACCTCCTCTACCCAACGGTATTAATAGGTACGTCGTTCATCACACTAAAAAAATTAGCCATCTAACTTTTATCCTCTTCCTTACATGAGCAGGGAGAGAATTAATTCACTCCCTGCAGGGCCGGTGGGGTCGGGCTTTATGCCCGACCTAACCCTTTGAAGAAGACAGGGCTCCAAGCCCGTCTAAGGTGGAAGCCCAGCCTGAGTGGAGGCGGGCTCCCATCCCTTCTGGCTAGAAGCCCAGCCCAGCCCGAATTTAGGTGGGTTGACATGCACTAGAAAATAAAAAAAATTCAAAATTTGCATAAAAAGAAATACTTTTTTCTTATATAAAAAACAAAAAAAAATTGTTGTTTTCGTGCATACGGCCATTACGCTAGCATATTTTGCAAATTCTTTTTCTTTCAAAAAATATATATATTATCTCGGAGGTTGAAGAAAAAATGTGTTTTATTATGGATTTCATAAAAAACTTGTTTTCTTACAATTTTGAATTTTACAATATGTTTGTAAAATCCAAAGGGTAATGCCCAATATTCAAAAAATATCAAAATCTTATTTCTGGTGATTCATATTATTCATTGTTGATATTTGGATAAATAAATCCAAAAGGGGTTGATATCCAAAATATTGACGGGGATAATTCATTATTATTCACTGTTGATATTTGGATAAATAAATCCTCAAAAGGTTAATATCCAAAATATTGACAGGGATAATTCGTTATTATTCACTGTTGATATTTGGATAAATAAATCCTAGAGGGTTAATATCCAAAATATTGGCGAAGATAATTCGTTATTATTCACTGTTGGTATTTAGATTAATAAATCCTAAAAGGGTTAATATCCAAAATATTTTTACGGGAATAATAGGTCATCATCATTCAACCAATATATATTTTTGAAACATTAATAATATAGCAATCATAAGACAAGCCCAAAACACCAAGCAACCTACCTTAGTTAGGGCGTACCAGGGGTGCTAAAACCTTCCCTTTATGGAACCAGTCCCTTGCCTTAGAATCTCTGAAAGACCAGTTTAGGTTTCCTAGTAACCATAATACTAGGTGGCGACTCCCTTTTCCACAAAAAATGAAGATGAAACCTCGACATTGAATTCCTCCGCTCACGGGGAGAGTCGCCGAGACACCACACTCTAACGGAGTGTGCAACAACACAAATCAATTATGAGGACTAAAAAGAGTTTTAAGAGTAAGCACTCGTGATTCTTAGTCTAGAAAACCCTTAAACACCTTCAAATATCTTTTTTCGTAGCCACCAACCTAAGCCTACATTATAAGCCTGGTAAAGCCCTTTCTAATCAAATATAGGCAATCGGATCGATAGGCAATGCTTTTCCATTTGAAACAAGCCTTGCAAATGCTTCACACGACTTGATCAAAGCTTTTTGACATGCAAATATCATTTCACATTTTGTCAAAAAACAACATAAAACCTGAAAATGTGATCACTTGAATTCTTTATGAACAAGTTTGTTTAAACAAACATTAAAATGGTTTTAATGTTCGGAATTACTTTGAAATCCCAAAAAATTTACATGAAACCATTCTTTGTAAACAACCATCTCCTTTCCTGTGAACACTTGAAGCCTAAAACACTTGCAGGGCATGACCAGACTAGGGGGCAATCTACAAATGCAATTGAAGTTGGTTTCATCATTCCTTTTCAAATAATGTTGAACAAAATTGAGGGGGCATGTGGACATGGAAGATCTGTCACCTCCATTCATCAAAATCATAAGTTGTGGCTCAAGTAAGCAGAAGTGAGAAGCCATTAAGATCCAAACCCCGTAAAAAGAAGATCATGAAGAAAGGGGACCTATATATCTTAGGTGAGTATACATGCATCATCATGCATTGCATTCCCCATTGAGAATCTTGAATTTTTTTTGGAGAGATCATAATTTATGAACCTTCATTCATTATTTTGTGTACACCTTCAAGCTTTCACCTTTTTCATTTCCTTGAGCGCGCTTTTCATCCTTATCTCTTTCCTGAATTTAGGTGTCATCATGCATTGCATCCCCGCTAGGAATCTAAGAAATGTTTTGGAGGGATTTAATTTACAAACCTCCACTAATCATTTTCACTATTCTTACCTAGGTATGCCACCCAATACAATGAGACCAACTTCACCATCTTTCCTTGGGTAGATCACCCATTACAACAAGACCATCTTCACCATTCTCACCTGGGTAGGTCACCCTTTACAATGAAACCATATTCATAATTCCCACTTCGGTAGGTCACCCATTACAATGAGACCATTTTCCTATGTCATTCAAAAACATCATCACGTTTTCATCCTCTTAGTATCCTATTTAGGCCTCAATTCTTAGGTTGTGCTTTTTCTAGCCCTATCTTACTATTCCCTTCTAAGTGCAATGTATAACCCTCATTCTCATTTCTAGATGGATCAACTATTTCTTGGTTTGGTAAATCCACTTTTTTCTTTTTTTTACAACGCTTACTATCTAAAGTCTTTTACAAAACTTTAGCCATAAGCATTGTAAAGAGAGGGGCAACTGTCATAACCCAATTTTAGGTTATTCCCCCAAATCTATCCAAAATAAAACAAAAATTACAAAAATAAATAAAAGGGGCTGGTGTCGACATCTGCGATAATCAAATAACAAAAATATGTAGTTAATTTTCTATCCACAAAAAGACGAAAATATAAATTGAAAATTCATCCCTACGTTACCGTCATTATCATTGCTATCATAGTTAAAATTATTATTAACATTACTGTCCAAACAATTAAAATCATTAAATTGACCTGAAAAATTAAAAAAAAAACATTTTCACAAAAAAAATAAAAAAATCACTAAAATTATCATTATTATTGCGCAAATATTAAAATCATAAAAATCATCTAATCCAAAGAAAAAATAAAAATAATAGAGAACACAAAAAAAGGGGAAAAGGGAGCAATATTAATTTTAAAATGATCACCAACATAAATAAAAATTTTAGGATTATACCACTTAAAAATAAAACTCCAATAAAAAATAGACAAAAAATAAAAGCATAAATGCATAAATACGGATAAAAAATAAACATTGTCCAAGAATGAAAAAAAAATCCAAAGGAATTAAAATGAAATAAAAAATTCAAAGAACAATGACCGAAATGAAAAATAAAATATATAATTAATTCCAATTGAAGGAAAAAAATTAAAAACAAATAAAAACCCGGGGAACGAAACAAATAAAAGTATTTTTTCAAAACATTGCAGTGTAATTTTGTTACAAAAATTAAAAGAATAAGCATAGAAATGAAAAGTAGCATATATGACTAATTTAAATATGAACAATTAAAACATATTAAAACCATATATATATAATTAATACCAATTTAAGGATAAAATTGAAACAAATAAAAACCTTGGGACCGAAACAAATAATGGCATATGTAAAGGTAATTGTTGTGTAATTTTGTCAAAAAATTAAAATAATGAGGATTGAAATGAAACGTAGCTTATATGACCAATTTTAATTGGAAGACAAAATTAAAACAAATCAAAACCTCCATACCGAAAAAAATTAAAGGAATAAAAATGAAATCAAAACCTCAAGAACTAAAATAAACAACCTACACACATAAAGAACTTAGACGTAAGTTGCGGCGGTAGGAGAGAGAAAACAGAGAAACAACCCAAAACCGTTTGTCGGCGCGTACCCGAACACCGGAAACCGGCACACACCGGATCGGTAGATAAAGGATAGGGCAGCACACCAGGTGACACAGAGGAAGTTAAGTTTCGACCGCCTAACAACCTCACACGCGCTGCTAGAAAGGCGCGTAGGCGTGAAATAATAAAAAATAATAAAAAATGGTTAATTACCTATACACCCGACACCCAATGATAATAATAAAAAAAACAATGTGGATAATACAACACTACCCCCGGCTATAGTATTCGGTTTTGTTTTTTTCAGGGGTTATTTTACTAGTTTTATTGTGCAAATTTTTTGGAAAAAACAAAACCACCCCCGGACCTGGAGCTAATATTTTGTCATTTTGGGGGCTTATTTAGTAGTTGTACTACGCGGCAAATTCAGAAATATCATCCATCTCCCTGGAAATTGCTAAACTATCCCCGAATCTGGGGTAAAAAAATTTCGGTCTTGGGGGTCAAATGGTTATTTCACTATAGAAATCCATTGTGAATTGTGTTCAGGTGAACAGTTGAGAATTGCATAGTAAAATGGCAATGCCATTTATATTTTAGTTAATATTTAAACCTAGTTTTGGTGTCCAATCTCATCTCATGTAGCTCGATACTATAATCATCCAATTTTGTCCTTCAGTGGGGGCATTTCTTATGTTTCATCGCCTTCTTCGAACTACAAAACAATCAGAAAATTCACTAAAATATAATCCTATAAAAGCCTAGAATTAGAGGGCATGTAGGCTATGTTATTGTAACACACAAGATGTGTGTGAGAGAATAACAATCAATATACAAAATTCAAATTCTCCTCCTCTTCTCTCTCTCTCCCTCCTCTGTTCTCAATTCTCTTCTCCTCTATGTGAATTCTTCTTCAATATTCTGATCCTAACATGGTATCAGAGCTATTATGCTAACACATGAATTGATCCAAGCTTCCACAAATTGATCCTTCAATGGATCAGTCAAAAAAAAATTATCTGCAGATGAAGAAACACATCGTTCAATACAAATTTGATTCTGTGATTTCCTCTATTCTTCTTTACATATAGATCCGTGTTGCTGCTATGGCACCATCTAGCATTTTTCATGCCAAATCAAGATGAAGATGATCATCCATGCCGCTGCTGCTCCTCATTTACAATATTCCTCATGGTAATTCCATTTCTTTCAAACCTTCACTCAGTAATAATCTTCCCAGTCTCAATATTAAGCTGATACAAACCAGTAGAATGCAATTTCTTTCCATTCATCATGCATAAGAAGTGTTGTTGCTCCTCATTTAGTTGTTGTCTTGTTCATCCATGAGATGCATTTCAGGATACTTTCAAATTCTCCAGCCTCTGCACATCAAATTGTTGTATTCAAATTTTCGGATAAAGCTGAAACAGAGCAGCAAAAAAAAGCTAAAACAGAGCAGCAGCGATTCACTATTGTTTTTCTTCGAGACCTTGATAGAGAGGCATCTCGGGTTCTTTTCTCTGTTGCTTACGAAGGTCAATAACATTAGGAGTCTCACCTCCAGTTGGTGTGCTTGAACGACTATCACCAGATTGAACACCATCCTCCAACTTCTCTTCATCAAGCGGTGCTGATTCTGAAAATGATTCTGATTTTTCTGCTGATGTTGATGAAATTCCATTTGAAAAAGTGGAGCATGTCAAGCTTGCTCCTGGTACAAATAAAGCTGCCAAGCCTGAAAAACCACAGGCTACTCCTGTAGCGTCAAGCAAAGATGATGAATCTGCTAGTGAAGATGAAGAGACTCGTAAGAAAGCTGAGCAAAAAAAAAATTATGTTTCTCTGTTCCAGATCCAGCAACAACAAGCAATGAGAATTAGAAAGAGACACATGTTTTCGTTGAGTCTCATCGCAAAGAGAGCAATAATGATCAGATTGCATCAAAGAGTCATTGCGATGTGCATATAGACTGAAGACCTAAAGGCTGCATTGGTCAGGGCTATGGTCGTTGGGGCTGAGTCTGAGAGCGAGATTGTGGAAGTTGAAGGTCGTTTCGTCTGGCAATTCTGTTCTCCTTCCAACAAGTGTGGTGCTAACGTGGAAGCTTAAATGCCGCATGATCTGATTTTGCTGTGCTGGTGTGCACACTCGGGCAGAGACGTGTGAATTTTTTTATTTGTACTGTGGTGTCGTTTTGTGCATGCCAAATGTGTGTTTTAATTAGTTGAAAAAAGCAATCATTGAGAATTAGAAAATGAATTCTTACACAGATTAAGAAATTTATTGGCAAATGAAAAACTTCAGAAAAACTGAAGTAGCCAAATGAAAAACTTCAGAAAAACTGAAGTAGACAAATGAAATTCAAACTCATTCTCTCTCCTCTCTTACCTCCCATTTCTTTCTTCTCATCCCTCTCTTCTCAAAGATGAAAAACTTCAGAAAAACTGAAGTAAACAAAGGAAAAAAAACTTCAGAAAAACTGAAGTAGACAAATGAAATGTCTTCTCTCTCTTCTATCTTATTTGCCATTTGAACATTTTTCTTTTTCTTCTCAATCGTATTCAAACTTATATTTCTCTTACATAGTGATTTCTGTCAAAAAGGATTATGTACTCATGTGTTTTGTTTTCATTGCTGCAATCTCATGCTTGGTATGTCAAAGCAAGAGATTGAGGGGGATGTTAGAGTATAAATATGAGGTATGTTATTGTAACACACAAGATGTGTGAGAGAGAATAACAATCAATATACAAAAATCAAATTCTCCTTCTCTTCTCTCTCTCTCCCTCCTCTGTTCTCAATTCTCTTCTCCTCTGTGTGAATTCTTCTTCAATATTCTGATCCTAACAGGCTCGAGCATAAAATATTGTAGGGGATCAACTTATATCAAGCCACAGGTTCTACTATCAGGATGTGATTATTTCACTCATGGTAGAAATATATAACTAAAGCACAAGATGAAGGTTCCCTTTCGAGACCAAGAAACATAAGCTTAATGCAACTTCGATAGGAGATGTTCATAAGGCAAAGGTTCAATGCGTGATTTACATGCCAATTCTCAAGTTATATATGAAGGCTCAAGATATTATAATGTCGTCACCTATGATGTGCTTTATTTATAACAAAATGTGACTCTACTGTAATCATTACCATGCCATTTATGTTTTTGAATTCTCTTAAATAATCCAACAATTTTGTATATGATTCAAAGATCTATTTTAACCAACTCGTATGCACCTATAGAATTGAAATCTTTAAGAGTTAACCATCTAGAGGTGGCTTGTGGCCTGTGGTCTCAGATTCAAATTTTATGGCTGCTAATATGATAATCAGTAGAAACTTATATGGTCGTTAACTTTAGAGCCCGTGAGATTAGTCGAGGTGTGCACAAGCAGGCTCAGACACCCATATTAATCAAAGAAAAAATCTTTAATTTTGGCTGCACCTACATTGAAATACTTTTAAAAGTTTGGGCGGCACCTACTTTGCACATAATATTGTACAATAAATATATTTTTCCTTTTCTTTTTTGGGTTAGAAGAAACTCAATATCTATAAATGGATTGGTAATGCACCTTCTCATTTTGGAAAGGAAATAAGGAGACATGATGAATCATTATTTCAAAACTAATAAGCCTTTATTTTTCATTTCAAATTGCATGTTTTCCAACCCTATCTTCTATTCCATGAAATCTTCATGGATAGGTCATCCATTACAATAGGAGCAACTTCTAGATTTTCACCACCTTTACCCTGACACTTTCACCTTGAGCCCACCCCATTACAGCGGGACCTTTTTATTGTATCTTTTAAAAAAAAATCATCATTTAAGTGTCTTACTTAGGCTGCAATTTCTTAGGTAGTTTGCTTTCTAGCTCTATTCTACCATTTTGTTCTAAGTGTGTTTCATAGCCCTCATTTTCACTTTCAGATTGATCAACCCTTTCTTGGTCTATTAAATCCATTATTGTTTTTCTTACAACACTTACTATCTAAAGCTTTTAGAAGACTTTAGTCGTAAGCATTGTAAAGAGGGGGCAATTATCATAACCCAAAAATTGGTTATTCCCCAAATCTACCCAAATAAAACAAAAAAATAAAAAAAACAATAACAGGGGCTAGAGTTGGAAGAAAAATCAAGGTGAAAATTTTAGGGAGCTCGATCATACCCTTTTGTGCCTAAAAATAAAAGAAAATACAGATTAAAGGCTAACATAATTTATTATTGGAAAAATATTCATAAAAAATAAGTACAAAGGCAAAATTATAATTTTATGGGCTGATTTGATTTAATTGTCGTCCAATTTATAATGTAATTAAGTTTAGGAATTAATTTAGGATCCAATTGAATGATTTAATTAAGTGCAATGACTTAATTATACTTTAAATTGGTCAAATTAATTTTAATGAAAAATCAAGTTCTTGAGCTTAATTCGGGTTCAATTGAGAAGATTGGAATTTTTGAAGATAAAATTGATTTTTTAAAGCCAATTATGTGAAGTTAAGGGGGCAAAATTGAAGAAAATTGAGAGTTCAATGTCAATTCAGGGTCAAAATGCATAAATTTGAAACCAATGACCAAAATAAAAAAGGCGCGCAAAGCTAAGGTTGCTGTTGAAATTCCAACAGGGATACAATCACATAAAATTAAAAATTTGAAGCTAATTAGAGGTGCAATTAGAACAATTTTAAATTATAGAACCAAAACACATTTGTATCTTTTCCCAAAGCCTGCAAGCACGCAATGCCGCCACTGTTGGCGCGCCGCTGCAGGATTGAGTGGCGGAATATGACAAGCAGCTAAGAGCCTATAGATGAGATGAATTTAATTTCATCCATTAGAAGTGATCAGAAAGAGGGAGAGATTATGAATGAATAACTATTGTGTAAGAGAATTAAGGGAAAGTTTGAGCACCGACTCTTTTATGTATAAAATGCATCGTAATAACATCGATAATTTTTTTCATTTTGAATCTCTTACATGAACATCTAATACCGCCACTTCTAGTATTTTTCAAATTAGATGATTTGCAATTAATAAAACAATTATTTATTTCAACATAACACTGAAATTGATAAAATATAACACATGGCCATTAAATAAATCATTATTTATTTCATTACAAAACACCAAAGCAATAAAATCAAAATAAATTTCATCAAATTACAAATAAATACAATTTTTTAAAAAAATTAATCAAACTTTAACATTTACAAATCGTACATTTATACAAGAAATTTCTATATCATGTCAAAGATACAGGTTCATAATAGTTAATAGACATAATTAATTCAAAATCAATGGACAATATCATTTTCTGGTTAATAATTAATAAATAAAAATTAATACAAGGATGATTTTATCATCATTTATTTTTATTAAATTAAATATAAAAAATAAATATTATATGTTCGATGGCAATGAAAATTTTATTAATAATTTATAAATTAGATCAAATTAATAAATATGATGCAAATGTCACCACAACTTCAAGTCATGGATGATTTATTTCTTACATTAAAATATAAATAAAGTACGTTTCTCTGTATAATTCATTTATATGAAAGAAAATACTTTTTACAGAACACGGTAACGTCTTTTTAAACGTAGCTGCTACTCTGCCGGGCCAACTCGGTTTTTGTTAATTCTTGCTTCAAGGTCTGGGTGGGCAGACTGGTGCCCGAGCATGCCTAAGCTGGAGGCAACGGGTCTCTGTCATGGTGGTCCACATTAACTAGCTACTGCCCCAAGAACAAAGATGAAATAAAACGTGATTTTTTTTAAAATTATTTTTCTTTTATTTTTTATTTTAAATTAAAAATGATAAACGGCATCCAATCGTACACTTTACACGTTGACCTGCTAACCTCGTAGCTTCAAAGCTCATCAGGTTTTTTTTTTTTCCTTTCTCACAAGAGATTAACTAAAATATAAATCCCATAGCACTTTTATTGTGTATTTGTTCACTGTCCACCTAGAGACAGTTCATTGTAAATTGCTATAGTAAAACTATTATTTTGCACCTAGGGTAAAAAAAAAATTAACCCCCAAGTCCGGGGGTATTTTAGAAATTTTCAGGGGATATGGATGGTATTTTCAAATTTTTAACACAGTAAAACTACTAAATAAGCCCCTAAAAAATGACAAAACACAGTCCCCAGAACCGGGGGTATCTTAGCAATTTCCATGGGATATGGATGGTATTTTTGAATTCTTTGCATAGTAAAACTACTAAATTAGCCTCAAAACTAGGGGTATTGAGGTATTTTCCACTGTGGTTTTTTCGTAGTTATCACGGTCTAGAGGTGTATAGGTAATTGATTATTATTTTATTATTCCTTTTTGGAAACACTACAGGCGAGTTATACTGATGTGCCCGCAGTGTTTCATGCGCACATGCTATTCCGGTGGCGCGTACGCCTCATTTCATCGGTGAAACCAGATGTTTGTCGTGTTACATGGTGCGCCGACATGTCCTCAGCCTCTCGGTGCGTGCGTGTTTGGTTACGCTAGACGGTGAAGCTCCAGTGGACGGGTTTAAGTTTTTTCTCCCTTTTCTCTCTCTTGTCGCCCAGAAATACACTTTGGTCATTACGGTGTGTGCATATTTTTTTTAGTCCCTAGTCTTTTAATTTCACGTTTATTACTGCTCTTTTCAATGTAGTTTTTGATTTTTTGCCATTGTGCCCTTCAATTGAAACTGGTTATATATGTTGGGTTTCAATTTAGTCCTTCTTCTTTTGATTTGTGGTTTGCTTTTGGTTCCTTTAATTATTTTGGTATGCAGGTTTTAATTGCTTTTAGTTGGGTCCTCCAATTGACATTTATCATATACTCTATCTTTCATTTCGGTCCTTGTTCTTTTAATTTTTTCAAAAACATTACACAACAATTGTTTTTAAACGTCTTTAATCATTTCAGTCTCACAATGTTATTTATTTCATTTTTTTCCTTCGATTGGAATTAATTATATAGTTTGTTTTAATTTTTTTTATTGTATCCCCCAATTGAAATTAGTCATATATGCTACTTTTCATTTCAATCCTTTTTTTTTACTGTTTTTAACAAAATTACATAGCAATATGTTTTTAAAATATCTTTATCTGTTTCGGTCCCAAGATTTTTATTTGTTTCAATTTTGTGCTTTGATTGGAATTCATTATATATTTTATTTTTTATTTCGGTCCTTATTCTTTGAATTTTTTATTTTCTATTAGTTTCTTTGGTTTTTTCTGTCATTCCTAGACAATGTTTATTTATTTTTTGTATTTATGCTTCTATGATTTTAGTTTTTGTTTTTATTTTTTGTCGTTTTATTTTTTATTAAGGATTTATTTTTATTTGGTTTAGTCCTGAAATTTTAATTTATGTTGGTGATCATTTTAAAATTAATATTGCTTCCTTTTTCCCTTTTTTATTTTTTGTGCTTTCTGTTATTTTTTTATGATTTTGCTTGGGCTTTCTATCATGGGTTTTTAGTACTACCATCATTTTGCATTGATTTGTTATAGTGTACTAAACATTTTTGTGTTCATGCCTCCTAGATTTGTTTAGGCATCTCTTGTCGTTGAGGACTACTTTGTAGATTGAAAGTATTTTTTTTAATCTTCGCACTTGCCCCAACAGTGTAGGGTGTGATCCTTATCAGGATTAATTATTAAAAAATAACTATTAGGCTCAAATAGGGACTACAAGAGATATTTGAGACTTTGTGAAGGCATATCAAATATGGCCTCTCCTCATTTCAAAAACATGCATCTGGGATCAGTAACCTTTGCTTTTCCATTCGACCTCATTTTTTATTTTTTGAATTATTTGCTTAGCTAAGAGCTTAACTTTATTATGTGGGTTTTGGGGGATAAGATCACCTTTCAATGAAATTCTTTAAATTCCCATAACACATTTGTTAAACAAACATCAATTTGACATTTCCTGTCGTACTAGACTTTGATTTGCCAAATATCGCTATGGGATCATGCGTAATTTGCTTGTGTTATTTAAACAAAAAAAACATGAGCACGTCATAAAAACAAGGAAATACATGATATTATTGAAAAGAAAAGTTTGTTTAACAAAAGGTCTTGTGACATTACAAGCAAAATTGTCAATAAGTCAAAATGGGAACGTGATGTGCGGACATGACCAAAACAAAAAGAAACCATGGAAGCAAACTTCATCTTCCAATACATGAGCACTCTCTTTTCATATGCTTTTGTAGGGGTTACTTCGATGGGGCAGACACTTGGTACCTGCAAAGGTGCCTAAGGTTCAGGAGCTACTTGCTCAATGCTTATTAACTTTTGATACATCTCATTTAAGGGCAATGGTAGCGGAGGTAGTTGTTCTTGGATTTTCTAGTAATTTCTTTTCGGGGAAATTTTAGGTGGATCTTTGGCTTAAATATTGATGTTGGCAATTTCAAATGAAGGGATATGGTAGTTTTGGAATTGTTTTTTCCTACCCTTGTAGTCATCTTCAAAATGCTCAACCACTTTTCTTTTGCCTTCAAAGCCATTTATCTCCATAGGTGCAGGAATTCTCCCACTTCAGATTCCCTACTCTATTTGCTCTACCATGGCTACAACATCCGTGAATTGTTATGTTGAGCTACCCATTACATGTTCATAATAGGGTGCTCTCAGCATGTTGGCGAATAATGTCACCATTTCTTTATCCAGAAGCGAATGATGTACCTATGCAGCAAGATCTCTCCATCTCTAAGTATATTCCCTTATGCTTTCTTTATTCATCTTCTTCAAGTTGGACAAACTTGTTTTGTCAGGAGAAATGTCCATATTGTACTTATATTGCTTGATGAAAGAATCTACCAGATCTCTCCAGCTACAGATCTTGGTGTTGTCTAGTCTCTTGTACCAATTCAAAACTGCCCCACTCAAACTATTCTGGAAAAAATGCATCAATAATTTTTCATCATGCACTGCTTCTGCTATTTTGTTACAGTATGATTTTAGGTGAGTGACAGGACATTGTGTCCTAGTGTACTTGATAAAGTCAGGAACACGAAATTATTTTTGTATCACAACATTTGGGACAAGACACATTTATGTAGCGTGTACTGGGTCATATAAGTTCACCCCTTCAATTTCCCTTATCCTGGACTCCAACGTCGCCATCTTATCTTGATTGATACCCTCTGATGCTTCTATAACTGTTGAGGTTGCCGCAGGAGTCGGCGCTGTTGATTGTACGAAAGCTAGATTTTGTTGCGGATCCTGAACCCTTTCTCCTATCACCTCTTCATGGTGGTTCATTGCCTGTGCTTGAGCAGCCGCTCCGGGTCTAGTGAAAGGACCCTCGCAAGAGGCATTTCTTAGTACTTGCTCGAGTAAGCCGGTAAGACGAGCCATGCTAGATTTAAGAGAATCCAACTCTTCTTGAAATGAGAATCACGTTGTGCACGTTCTTCGTCTCCCATATTTCTCTGACAGAGTCGAGTGTTATTGACAAAAGCTCTTCAGGAACCTATGTTTCAGCTTCCTGATATGTTATGTATAGTGATAGATTCATGGAGATGGAAATGTATGTACATAAACATTAGGTGAATTTATCGGGGAGTTTGTATTCAATGACAAGTTCTAGGCCGTTACATGAGGGATAAGCTTTCTACTTGGTCTCAAAGGTTTATGAATTGCCTAGTGACCGCCTTACGTGACGGTAGTATAATGGCTTACAAGAAATGGTTGGGGCATAGTGTGACCGCCATTATTGAGTAAACTCTCAGCTCATACTTGGACGTTTCACGAATCTGAACCCCGACTGAATATCATGAGGCAGACCACTACTCCCCACCTAATCTAGAATTGGGTTTATTCACAAATTAAAATGCATGATGACATTAACTCACATCCGATGTTATGCATGGACTGAAATTAAAAATGCATGCTAAAGCAGTAAAAATGCATTTTAAAAATAACCTAAAGAATAAACAATCAAACAAACAAAGTTCAGTCCAGCAATTTCCCAGTGGAGTCGCCATTTGTCATGACGATGATTTTTTTTGCGCTTCGCGCCCCGCCATCCCCTGGACGAAGAGAGATTGCGCGATGAAAAGGGTGTGTGTTTTATAGTCGTAAAGATTATAGCTATAATTACCAGGAGTCGCCACCTAGTATTACAGTTACTAGAAAACCTATTGGTCTGCAAAAGTCTGGGTAAAGGGCTTGTTGTGCAAGGGGAAGACAAACTACATTGTTGTTTGATTGCTTTTCTAAGTTTAATTTTTTTTACACTCCATTTTCAAAAACCATGTTTTTTTGTCTACGGGTGTACTTTACAATGTAATTTTATACCGTAATTAAAGACCTTTTTTTTTTACGGATATAGTTTGCAATGTAATTTTACACCACAGTAAAAGAAAACCTTTTTTAGTATCTACAAGTGTAGTTTACAATGTAATTTTACACCGAGATAGCTAAAACAAAATAATTGTTAAATATTTTTTGATATTTTGCCTGAATTCCAACAGATAATCATAAACTGGTTACAATATCCAATTTTCATTTTATAACATGAGAAATATGTTATATTTGTTTTTTACGAAAAGATAAAGATATTAAAAAAAAATAAGAGGAGGTGTAAATATTCAGATTATTTTTTTATGGAGTTGGAGATGATTTCTTTTTATCTTCGTATTTGTCTCTCTTCCAAAAGTGAAGTTATGTAGTAACTATTAGAAGTTACTCATGAGTTCATATAAATTCTTTTTTGGTAAAAATTAAGAGTGATTTCTAATTTATATTGAAGAATAATATAAAAACAATTAATAGGCTCTCTTTGATTAAATTGATTCCTTAATTAAATATCATAGCTGATGTCAAACAGTCACAATTTTAAATTCTATCACCTCCAATTCTTCTTGAATTACATTAAAAACCTTCTCCAAGAAAAAATGGAGGTTAACACCACGTTTATCTCTTCATATATATATATATATATATATATATATATTGTGTCTTTCTATAAAACTTCTTATGGATTTTGTCATTTATAAACCATCTTATAAGGTATTTGACACTGTGTTTCAAAAACATTTTTGAAAAATATTGATTTTTACTTTAAATTAAATATTTTTTATGTTCTTAGATCATTTTGATATGCTAATGTCAAAAATAATTTTTTAAAAATAAAAATAAAAAACATCATTTTGATATACTTATGAACGAAAAATACTTTAAAAAACAATTTTAAATACACTCCAAAACAGAAAATTAATTTGTTAAGGTTTATGGCCTTCAATGCATTTCTATTTGTTAATAGTTCACGTGTCAATTATTAATACGTTTAACTAATAAAAAGCAGATTCATGAAATGTTTTGCTCCCATACTCTTGATTTTTATATAGAAAAATAAATTTAAAGTATAAAAAATATTTATTGTTTTCCAAAAACATTTATATTTCTATTTCTATTGTATTCTTGGGTTTCCAAACTAGAACT